>JARJLF010002271.1:0-44601 GCA_029378395.1 Mycena leptocephala
GAGAGGCAAGTGAATATTTCGAGATTTTTTTTTTTTTTGAGGAGCGCCGATAGCGTGAGGTAAGATAGAGCTCGACTTATCCTCGTCCTCCCAAACAAATCCTCTGGCAACCTGTCTGGGCTTTCAGGCCGACATGGTCGGTCACCTTCTGCCGCTAGATGAAGGCCTTGGTCAATCATCCGTAGTCTGGTGTCGCGGTTTCGAAACGCAGTAAGAGGGAGGCTCCTCCAGCGGTAGGTACCCCTCCACTGATAACGGCGGCTGATTGGGGCCACTCCAAGGCCAAAGTTTGCTATGAAGGTCATTGTATAGATCATTCCACTCGAAGTCGGGCAGCGTCCCGAAGCTGCGCTTGCTTGTGCTTGGCTCATGGTGTCCGTGACAATGGGAACAAAGACAGAAAACCTTGCAAAGAACCAGAAATGTGCGAATGGGTGAGCGGGAGTTTAGCTTGTAACAGAAATGTCTGGCTGCGTCGCTGGGTGAGGTCGTAAGCGGGCGAGATGGCGTCTACGCAGAGTCGAAGCGTTCTTTATGTATTCTGAGTGTGGAATCGAGGGTGTGCGCTGGTGGAAGGGAGCAAACAGGGGTCACAGGAGTCGCGAACAACGTCCGAAACGAGATTAATTGTGCCTCTTCCTGGTCCTTACATGCCAGCCTTTCGGCCTCGATCTCCTTCCTCTTCTTTCCCTTCTCTATGCGGATTTGCGTGAACTTGGTCAACTCTGGGTAGAACCACTCAGGGACTGTATGCCATCAGTCAGTCTACATTGACAGAGTGGGCGTACACGTACCAGCAAGAGATATTGGCCATTTAATGCACCTGCCTTTCACGGGGCCGAGAGTCAGAGACGGATTCCTCTCGAGGTTGACCGGCCGGACGCGAATCGGGGGCTTCTTGTCATTAAACGAGGGAAGTACCCTTTGTATCCACAGATAGAATACGTATCCATCCGCCTCGCTGTAGGGCAAAAAAGCCTCTTGTTTGTTACCCGACTCCACGTATTGGTTCCACGTATTGGTTCAGCGCGACTTCGGGATGGCCTGGGACTAGGCGAGTTGTTTAGAGGTGCAGAGCCGCGGCACCAGCTCAAGCATCTGGGTATAGCTGAGGCTGTAGCTAATAACGTAGGGATGCAAGGCCAAGATAAGATGGTTATAGGATAGGACATGCTCAATGCGAAGGAGCGAGCTGCGACAAAGAAATGAAGCAATGTAACCCAACAACACGTGATCGCGCTCGTTTCGCACGGTTTATTTCCTGCCGGTCGGGGTTATGTACAGTCCGCGAGGGAGATCAGGCTAGCTGAGAGGCAAGTGAATGTTGTTAAAGTATTTGGAGTCCTGAGAGCCTGGAAGTTGACGGTTTACCATTGTTTTCAAGGAAGCCTCGGCTGTCCGGCCCGATTCTACCTGGCTGAATAAAAGTTGAATTCGGGAATTGGAAAGGATCTCGTGGATGATTCGAACCCTATACTACTGTATCAACCCCGCGACGACTCTCCACCGGAAAGTTTGCAAACACAATCGGAGACTTTGGCGCTCCTGTGTTCATTTCGTTCTCCAATGCAACAACACGAATATGAATGACCAGGTGGCAAGCCATAATCGAGTGCATAACGCGCAGTGGCCTGTCTGATATTAGAACCAGTTGTTTTCGAAGTGACAAAGACCTACGTTTCTCCTACAGACTTGAGCACTGGCTGCATTGAGCCAGTAAGTTTCCTATTATCTTGTCAAACAAATTGGATAGTTACACCAGGGAGAACACTGTCAAAGACGACCACAAGGATGAAAATCACTAAATTCGGCGCTTTGGTCAAATAAAGCCTGGAGGGAAGGCACAATCGTACGAAGCATGGCCAAGTAAAACATGATCCCTGGATCAGGTAAGCATCGATGGCTTGAGGTTTGAGCGGCTGCCAGACTGACCATCGCGGTAAAAGCTGATTACAAGTCGGGAGGACCGCAACGCCGATCCGCCTAGAGAAACTGTTATTTTGTTAATTTCCAAACCACAAAACCATGACCGAAATCCATCCTACATGTGCGGAAGCCTTTCCACAAAGTCAACAGCACTATAACTGACATCTGGCTGTCAGTGCCCATGAAATATATGTTACTGTGTATCCTACTGGTTTCCCCAGCCAGCAGGGAGACAAGGCAAACGAGAAGAGTATTGCTTGAGCTCACTAGATCACAGGAAGTATGGGACTCCGGCGGAACTGGCACCGAATGATCATGACACTACACCCTAGAAAATGATCTCAAACAAAATAAATTACGCACGTTTGAATGAATCTGTCCAGTTTATCACAGCCCATGTAGCGACCCCGCCAATTGACTAATGATGGTAGCTTAATCATAAGCACGAAAAGAGAGAGAAAATGCCCACCAGCCACATTATGATGAAAAATCCCAACAGTTTCTTGGACCTCCCATAAATTGCATAGGTCCGGGTCATCAATATAACTGTTTCCGAGCGCTCAAACAGAAGATTTGGAACTATATTGGGCTTACTTTCCGCAATACTGATACCTATCCCGGAGAATACTGCAGACAATCAGACTATTTTGAGGCCTATTTACACGAGCACTCACTTGTAATGATTTTTAAAAGAGTAGTGCAACTGGAGGGATTGAGGTTCACGCTCATATCCAGCCGTCCTGTTAAGAAAACTCAGTTTGGGAACAGAGACTCGAAAGAGAGACTCATGATCATACTTATGACATTAAGTATGGTATCGAAGAAAGTCCCGTACCTCGACCAAAGGTACAGGCACTTGATTAAACCCCATTTCGATTTCCAGATATGGTGATACTGCCATGATCAATCTACACTTGAATTTGTTCCTGCGAAATAAGAATTCATGCACACCTCGAGACCGAGGTTGAGGAGGGTGTCGTAAATCTTCCCAATTATTCAGATTTACTTATCCCGGACATGTGGACGAGTAGACTGACCAAAATAGTCAGGAAGGCGACTGCAAAATGGCGGTCATTTTCGGAACCGGGCTTTACAAGCGGGACACTTACCAACGACATACTGGAACCAAAAGTTAGGATCAAACTGAAGGTGAAATACAAATAGTGCATACTGATACAACTCGAAGGTCATATTCAGAATTCAAACGAGAGGCTGTTGTACGAGGGTCCATGGGAGCTGATGGGAGTCCAATCCACCTTGAAGGTTTAAATGCAGATTCAGGCGCGGTGATAATCACCCGAAAATGTTGGAAACTGGTTCCAAAGCGGGAGAATATCATGATTATAGGTTCCGAGTCGTGTTCCAGGGTGTAGGTCAAACATAGCGAGCCTGAGGCTGTAAAGTATTCCGGGTCGTTGATATCGGTTAAACCTAATTTTTCCGAGATGAGTGTTTCGGAACTCATGCCTAAAAAACGAACTATACTCTGAGCCAGCGATATTAGGACTGAAGTCACTCAGCCACAGACTGTCCTGGCTGTGCTTAGTGGTACATCGACCAAACAAACCAAAAAAAAGTACAGCTGGCAAGCCGCAACCGGAGAAACCCGGCTGGACTATAGCATAATAGCGCCAAGTGAATATTTCGAGATTTTTAAAAGTATCTGGAGTCCTGAAAGCCTGGAAGTTGACGGTTTATTGTTTTCAAGGAAGCCTCGGGGGCCCTCGGCTATCCGGCCCAATTCTACCTGGCTGAATAAAAGTTGAATTCGGAAATTGAAGGTTCTCGTGGATGGCCCTATACTACTGTATCAACCCCGTGACGACTCTCCGCCGGAAAGTTTGCAAACACAATCGGAGACTTTGTCGCTCCTGTGTTCGTTTCGTTCTCCAGTGCAGCAACACGAATATGAATGACCAGGTGGCAAGCCATAACCGAGTGCATAACGCGTAGTGGCCTGTCTGATTTTAGAATCGGGTTTTTCCGAAGTGACAGAGACCTACATGTACGTGTCTCCTACAGACTTGAGGGTTGGCTGTATTGGGTCAGTAAGTTTTCATTATTTTGCCAAATAAATTGGATAGTTACACCAGGAAGAACTTCAAAGACGACAGCGAGGATCAAAATCACTGCAATCGGTGCTCTCATGAAATAAAGACTGGAGGAAAGGCAAAGTCGTACAAAGCATGACCAAGTAAAACATGATCCCTGGATCAGGTAAGCATCGATGGCTTGAGGTTTGAACGGCTGCCAGACTGACCATCGCGGTAAAAGCTGATTACAAGGCGGGAGGACCGCAACGCCGATCCGCCTAGAGAAACTGTTATTTTGTTAATTTCCAAACTACAAAACCATGACCGAAATCCATCCTACATGTGCGGAAGCCTTTCCACAAAGTCAACAGCACTATAACTGACATCTGGCTGTCAGTGCCCATGAAATATATGTTACTGTGTATCCTACTGGTTTCCCCAGCCAGCAGGGAGACAAGGCAAACGAGAAGAGTATTGCTTGAGCTCACTAGATCACAGGAAGTATGGGACTCCGGCGGAACTGGCACCGAATGATCATGACACTACACCCTAGAAAATGACCTCAAACAAAATAAATTACGCACGTTTGAATGAATCTGTCCAGTTTATCACAGCCCATGTAGCGACCCCGCCAATTGACTAATGATGGTAGCTTAATCATAAGCACGAAAAGAGAGAGAAAATGCCCACCAGCCACATTATGATGAAAGATCCCAACATTTTCTTGGACCTCCCATAAATTGCATAGGTCCGGGTCATCAATATAACTGTTTCCGAGCGCTCAAACAGAAGATTTGGAACTATATTGGGCTTACTTTCCGCAATACTGATACCTATCCCGGAGAATACTGCAGACAATCAGACTATTTTGAGGCCTATTTACACGAGCACTCACTTGTAATGATTTTTAAAAGAGTAGTGCAACTGGAGGGATCGAGGTTCACGTTCACATCCAACCGTCCTGCCAAGAAAAATCAGATTGGGAACAGAGACTCGAAAGAGAGACTCATGATCATACTTATGACATTAAGTATGGTATCGAAGAAAGTCCCATACCTCGACCAAAGGTATAGGCACTTGATTAAACCCCATTTCGATTTCCAGATATGGTGATACTGCCATGATCAATCTACACTTGAATTTGTTCCTGCGAAATAAGAATTCATGCGCACCTCGTGACCGAGGTTGAGGAGGGTGTCGTAAATCTTCCCAATTATTCAGATTTACTTATCCCGGACATGTGGACGAGTAGACTGACCAAAATAGTCAGGAAGGCGACTGCAAAATGGCGGTCATTTTCGGAACCGGGCTTTGCAAGCGGGACACTTACCAGCGACATACTGGAACCAAAGGTTAGGATCAAACTGAAGGTGAAATACAAATAGTGCATACTGAGACAACTCGAAGGTCGTATTCAGAATTCAAACTAGAGGCTGTTGTACGAGGGTCCATGGGAGCTGGTGGGAGTCCAATCCACCTCGAAGGTTTAAATGCAGATTCAGGTGCGGTGATGATCACCCGAAAATGTTGGAAACTGGTTCCAAAGCGGGAGAATATCATGATTATAGGTTCCGAGTCGTGTTCCAGGGTGTAGGTCAAACATAGGCCAATCACGAGCCCATTCCGGGTCGTTAATATTGGTCAAACCTGATTTTTCCGCGATGGATGAGTGATTTTAAAGTTTGGGAACTCATCCCTAAAATGAACCATATCCTGAGGCAGCGACGGTAGGACTGAAGTCAGGGAAGATCAGCGCACGGAGCTAAGTGGCTGTGCATAGTGGCGATACAGCGGCTGCTGGGCTCGTAGCGTGTGTTCAAATCCACCACGTAACATTTCTTTTTAATCATTTTCGGGAGCTTTCCTGGGACTTTCTCGCGGGTTTCCAGCGGTAATATCAGGCGTAGACAGCCTGCTATGCGAGAAACAGCCCTTTTTTGGTGTCCACCTCAAATTGGACGCTTTCCAGGCATCTCCGAGAATATTCCCACGGTTCTTTCACCGCTGTTTGCGTCGCAGCGGCGATGATTCTACCTGGTTGAATAAAAGTTGAATTCTGGACATAGATGATTCCAACCCTATACTGTCTCAACCCCGCGACGACTCTCCGCCGGAAAGTTTACAAACCCAATCGGAGACTTTGTCGCTCCTGTGTTTGTTTCGTTCTTCAATGCAACAACACGAATATGAATGACCAGGTGGCAAGCCATAACCGAGTGCATAACGCGCAGTGGCCTGTCTGATTTTAGAATCAGCTGTTTTCGAAGTGACAAAGACCTACGTGTATCCTACGGACTTGAGCGCTGGCTGTATTGGGTCAGTAGGTTTCCCATTATCTTGTCAGATAAATTGGATAGTTACACCAGGGAGAACACTTTCAAAGACGACCACGAGGATGAAAATCACTAAATTCGGCACTTTCGTCAAATAAAGCCTAGAGGAAAGGCAAATCGTACGAAGCATGACCAAGTAAAACATGATCCCTAGATCAAGTAAGCATCGATGTCTCAAGGTTGGAGTGGCATCCAGACTGACCATCGCGGTAGAAGCTGATTACAAGGCCGGAGGACCGAAACGGTGATTCTCCCAGAGAAACTATAATTTTTTTAATTTTTAAAAACCACAAAACCATGACGGAAATCCATCCTACATGAGCGGAAGCCTTTCCATAAAGTCAACAGCACTATAACTGAAATCTGGCTGTCAGTGGTGAAACATCTGTTACCGTGTATATTACCAGTTTCCCCAACCAGCAGGGAGACAAGACAGATGAGCGGAACACTGCTTGAGCTCACTAGATCACAGGAAGTGTTTGGCTCCGGCACTGTAGCACCGCATGAACATGAGAACACACCTAGAAACTTATCTCCAACAAAATGAATTACGCACGATTGAATGAATTTGTCCAATTTATCACAGCATATATAGAACCTCCCCCCAGCGACTGATATGGTAGCTGAATTATAAGAGCAACAACAGAGAGAGAAAATACCCACCAGCCACATGATCATGAAAAATCCCAACAGTTTTTTGGACCTCCCATAAAGCGCATATGCCCGGGCCATCAATATAACTGTATCCGAGCGCTCAAACAGAAGACTTGGATGACTATATTGAGCTTACTTTCCACAATACCAATACCGAGCCCAGAGAATACTGCGAATTATCAGACTGATTGTACATTTTGAGGCCTGTTTACATGAGCACTCACTTGTATCGAATTTGGAAATGGTATTGCAACTGGAGGGATTAAGGTTCACGTTTACATCCAACCGTCCTATCAAAAAAAAAACTCAGTTTGGGCAAAGAGACTCGAAATAAATACTCATGATCATACTTATGACAACAAGGATGGTATCGATGAAGGTCCCATATCTCGACCAAAGGTACAGGCACTTGATTAAACCCCATTTCGATTTCCAGATATGGTGATACTGCCATGAGTCATCTACACTTGAATTTGTTCCTGCGAAAGAAGAATTCATACATACCTCCCGATCAACGTTGAGGAGGGTGTCGTAAAGCTTCCCAACTATTCAGATTACCGGTCCCAGACATGCGGATGAGTAGGCTGACCAAAATAGTCAGGCAGGCGACTTCAAAACAGTGGTCACTTTCGGAACCGGGTTTTACGAAGGAGACACCTACCAACGACATACTGGAACCAAAGTCAGGATCAAGCTGAAGGTGAAACACAGATAGTACCCACTGAGACAACTCGAAGGTCATGTAAGTCATATTCAAAATTCAAACTAGAGGCTGTACGAGGGTCCATGGCTACCAGAGTTGATGGGCTAGTCCGATCCACCTCGAAGGCTTAAATACAGATTCAGTGCCGTGATAATCACCCGAGAATCTCGACCACTGGTTCCAAAGCGGGAGAGTATCATGATCATAAGTTCGTGTTCCTGGGTCTAGGTCAAAGATAGGTCAATCACGAATCCGATGAGTGAGGAAGGAGCCTGAGGCTGTAAAGTATTCCGGGTCGTTTGATATTGGTCAAACCTGATTTTTCCGAGATGGATGAGTGATCTTAAAGTTCGGAACTCATCCCTGAAATGAACTAAGTATATTGTGAGGCAGCGAAGCTAGGACTGGAAAGTCAGGGAAAATCAACGCACAGGCTGTGCTTAGTGGCGATACAGCGGTTGCTATTGGGTTGCTAACGTGTGTTAGAATCCACCAGGTAGCATTTCTTTTAAATCATTTTCGGGAGCTCTTCTCGCGGGTTTCCAGCGGTAATAACAGGCGTATATAGCCTGCTATGCGAGAAACAGCCCTTTTTTGATGTCCACCTCAAATTGGACGCTTTCCGGGCATCTCCCAGAATATTCCCACGGTTCTTTCACAGCTGTTTGGGTCGCGGCGGCGATGGTTTGAGACGATTCTACCTGGTTGAATAAAAGTTAAATTCTGGACGTAGATGATTCGAACCCTATACTGCTGTATCAACCCCGCGACGACCCTCCGCCGGAAAGTTTGCAAACACAATCGGAGACTTTGGCGCTCCTGTGTTCGTTTCGTCCTCCAATGCAACAACACGAATATGAATAACCAGGTGGCAAGCCAAAACCGAGTGCATAACGCGCAGTGGTCTGTCTAATTTTAGAACCTGATTTTTTCTAAGTGATAAAGACCTACGTGGCTCCTATGATCTTGAACGCTGGCTGATCGGAGAGCGTTGGGTGAGCAAGGTATAGAAAAACAAATTGAATAGTTACACCAGGTACAGCACTTTCAAGGACGACAACGATAACGAAAATCACTAAATTCGGCGCTTGCGTGAAATGAAGCCTGGAGGGAAGGCAAGATCGTACAAAGCATGACCAAGTAGAAGATGATCCCTAGATCAAGTAAACATCGATGGCTTGAGGTTTGAGCGGCATCCAGACTGACCATCGCGGTAAAAGCTGATTACAAGGTGGGATGACCGCAATGCCGATCCGCCTAGAGAAACTGGTCTTTATGTTAACTTCCAAACCGCAAAACCACGACCGAAATCCATCCTACATGTGCGGAAGCCTTCCCACACAGTCAACAGCACTATAACTGAAATCCGGTTGTCAGTGCCCGTGAAATATATGTTACTGTGTATCTTACCGGTTTCCCCGGCCAGCAGGGAGACAAGGCAAACAAGCAGAGCATTGCTTGAGCTTACTAGATCACAGGAAGTGTTGGGCTCCGGCGGAACTAGCATCGAATGACAGCACACTCTAGGAAATCATCTCAAACAAAATAAATTACGCACGCTTGAATGAATTTGTCCAGTTTATCGCAGCCCATCCAGAGACCCCCCCAATCGACTGATGATGTAGCTTAATCATAAGAGCGAAAAAGAGACAAAATGCCCACCAGCCACATTATGATGAAAAATCCCAACAGTTTTTTTAGATCTCCCATAAAGCGCATAGGTCCGGGTCATCAATATAACTGTTTCCGGGCGCTCGAACGGAAGGTTTGGATGATGATATTGGGCTTACTTTCCGCAATACCGATACCTAGCCCAGAGAATACTGCGGATTATCAGATATTTCGAGTCCCATTTATACGAACACTCACTTGCATCGAATTTGGAAAGGGTATTGCAAATGGAGGGATCAAGGTTCACGTTCATATCCAATCGTCCTGTTAAGAAAATTCAGATTGGGAAAAGAGACTCGAAACATGACCATACTTATGGCAGCAAGGATGGTATCGATGAAGGTCCCATACCTCGACCAAAGATACAAACACTTGATTAAACCCCATTTCGATTTCCAGATATGGTGATACTGCCATGAGCAATCTACATTTGAATTTGTTTCTGCGAATAAGAATTCATGCACACCTCCCGACCAACGTTGAGGAGGGTGTCGTAAATCTTCCCAAATATTCAGATTTACTTATCCCAGACATGTAGCCGAGTAGACCGACCAAAATAGTTAGGCAGGCAACTGCAAAATGGTGGTCACTTTCGGAACCGGGTTTTGCGAACGAGATGCCTACCAACGACGTACTGGAACCAAAGTTAGGATCAAGCTGAAGGCGAAACATAGATAGTACCTACTGAAACAACTCGAAGGTCATATTCAGAATTCAAACTAGAGGTTGTAGTACGAGGGTCCATGGCTGCCTGAGCTGATGGGAGTTTGGTCCACCTCGAAGGCTTAAATACAGATTCAGGTACCGCGATAATCACCCGAAAATCTTGAATACTGGTTCCAAAGCGGGAAAATATCATGATTATAGGTTCGTGTTCCAAGATGTAGGTGAAACATAGGACAATCACAACGCGTGGGGAGCCTGAGGCTGCCAGCGAAGTATTCCGGGTCGTTGATATCGGTCAAACCTAATTTTTCCGAGATGGATGAGTTGATTTTAAAGTTTCGGAACTCATGCCCAGTAAAAATGCATGAGCCAGCGAAATTAGGACTGAATTAGGACTGAAGTCAGGGAAGTTCAGCGCACAGATGCTAAGTGACCGTGCTTAGTGACGATACAACGACCAAACAAAGTACAACCGGCCAGCCGCATGGCAGACTAAAAGGGTATCAGCACCGCCTAGCTCCAAATAAGGAGATTCCCAGGAACCGTCACGATCTATCGAGGTCAAGTTTTTTGGTTCTCGAACCAATCCCGAACAGGAATTCCTATAAAGCTCTCTTTATCTCAGCTATCTGTCCAGTTTTGAACCCGACTTCCCTCAGAGTGATATCGGATACTTCGAGAAGCGCCCCCGCTTTCTCGAGCTCAAGAAGGTTGAAGATCTTTTGGCTGAGTCGGTATTGCCGGCAGAACCCGGCCACCTGGTACATGCACTTCCTTCCCATCAAGTCGCACAAGTGGCTTACAAAAATTCGACCCTTGACCAGTTCCCCCTTGGCCGCCTTTCACGCCGCCCGCTCCATCGTTACCGCCGATACCACCTAAAATCGCAGAGTTTGCTTCATGATGGAAACCCGCTTACCATTAATTTCGCGAAAGAACGGCGCATCCTCGGCAGTAACTTGAAGCTGAGGTGCCTCACAGTGCCAAGATTGTCATCGCCGTCTCTTTGACTACCCTTTCTGCCCTCTCCTCCTCTATATTTCGCCGTGATGCGAGCTCATGAGGCTGTATACGAGCCAAATGTCTGCGTACCTGAGACAACAGGCGAAGTTGTGATTTCAGTCAGACCTTTGTCTCTTGGTCTATTGTTAAATACTACTACTATGAATGTCTGACTCGTTTTTGGTTGATCTTGTGCCACACTATGGCAGATCTAATGTTCGGCAGTGCCTCCAACTGAGTTGAAACATGTATTTGGCCCACAGTGTATACTGTATGTATAATGCTTCTCTGCCAGGATAGACTGTAGCGAACTTAGAGCCTTAGACCGAATCTTAACCGACCTGAAAAGGAACGCATAGTAGGCCGTACAATATTGACCGTTGGTGCGCGCAAGGTAATCGCTTCATACTTTTCAAACATTTAAAGCCTCAAGAGAAAATCGTTTGACGGCGGGTTGTTTAAACGATGAAACTATGAGTACAGCGGTATTAATGATACAGTATTTCACGTCGATATATTTCGAAGAAAAAACTCTCAATCATGGGGAGCCCGAGCATCACCCATGGAGGCAGCTTTGCCGCCCGCTTCCCGAAGTTCACCCTTCTCATGGAGTTCGGGTTTGTGTGTGACCTTGCCAACAACCTTTGTACATATGTCAGTAAACATCACAGCAAAGGCTAGGAGGGTCGTAACCGACCTTTTGGGCTTTGCCAATTAGCTTGTCGGCAGCGCTGGCTTTGCCCATAGGCATCCCTTCGTGGCCGCCGTCAATAGCGACGCCGCCTGCAAGTTAAACATAAGCGTGTACAGTCGGGAAAAATTGGGATTTAATTCACCTTCAGGATGCGGTTCTGTGTTGAGCGGGCGCTGTTCGCTGAAGGCGTTCCGCCCTGATGGGGTCGTGTCGGGTCTCGTGGCTTGTAATTCTGAGGTCTCGCGCGTCGGCAGGGAGGGGTCGGCGTCCTGCCAGACTGAGCTGGGGAGTCGCTCCATGGTGTCTGCGCTGTAGTCTGCAGTTGGCGCACCACCACGGGCACCGGGAAGGGGCTCGGAGGCTTTGTGGACGTGGTGCTCCGGCCGGGCTTCTGTACCGGTGGTAAGGTTATCGTTGTGAAGATTTGGGATGGAAGCCATGTTGAATTTGAATGAAAAATTGGAGGGTGTTGTACCGCAGCTTTATAGCATCTGTGAATTAGGTTACATCATGAATGCGTCAGGAAAATTGGGAGCGCCAAGCTTGAAGGAGTGGGTGGAGTGGGTGTCATAGTTGGAGTTGAGCCGGCAGCGTCGGCACTGGGTCGGCACAAACGGAAGGCGGCAACATCTAAACAAAACAACGACAAACTGCCGATGTTTCTCTATTTCGTCCAACAAATTGCAACGCTGCAGGTCGCCAGTGACTCACGGCCCTTGAAATTGCTCTCTCGGATTCAAAGTCTCAACTTACTACTAGTCCACTTGAAAACCACTGGTAATGTTCCGCCGGGAACCTCAAAGAAACCTCGACTTTGCCTCAGGCCCTCGACTTCAGCTTGATGTTCACGGTTTCAGGACTTCAGCCATTTTAAATGAGAATTGCATAGACTTCGCCGGCACCTGGGGTTTGCGACGACATAGTAAAACGTCCCCTCCTCCCCCCCTCTGGCCTCAGACTAGTAGTACTTGTCGCTGTTCTTCCTCCTCAAACTCCACCTCGTACCATTGCTTTGGTTCCTCCCAGAGCCATAGCGCCTGGTCCCTCTCATCACCTTCTGTGGCCCGTCGTACGCAGACTCGGCCTCGAGATCAGCAGTTTTGCGCCTTCGGCCATTGCTCTCTCCGATGTCTTGTAGAGTGTTCCGTATGTCAGACAAGGCAGCGCGAAGACCAGCATGCTCTCCCCGCTTCGTCGGCGTATCAGATGTGCTAAAGTTCTCGCCATCCAAGGCCTCGGGAGACGCGGCGAAGTGAAAGCTGTTCCTCTCGTCGGTATAGTCATGCGGCGAATGAGGCGGGCTGGAGAACATATCGGCGGCGACGTTCCATGCCGATCCAGAGAAGGTGTACGTGTCTCGGTAGCGTTCGTTATTCCCGTTGAATGCCGAAGCCGCCTGGGTCGTCGGGCACACGTCGCGCGCCGCTCGGCTGTCATACGGATAATCGCGGGGGAGCTCGAATGCGTAGCGCGGTGGCTGCTCGCTGGTGTGAAACGTGGGGCCGACGTTGTGGCGGTGGGCGGGAAGCGCCGTCTTGTTCCACCGCTTGACGAGCTTCGCGAGCTTCTCGTCCTCCTTTCTGTCCTGTGCCCTCAGCGCCACCAGATTCCTGTCCAGTCGATCCACCGCGGCGCGCAACTCGTGGCGCCTTGCCTTACGTTCTGTTACGGTCCGCTCCAAGTCCTTGATCTTTGAATGCAGGAGACGCGCTAGTCCGAGAACTTCCTGGGCGTCGGACATGGACGCAGGTGTTGGCGATGTGGCGATCGGTGTGAGTTCGGCGCCGGCGGGTGCGATGACATGGTTCCCGAATTTGATGAAAGTACTCATTGTCGGGCGAGGGCGGGAGTTGGTACGTTGGGCTGCGGGGTGGTGGTGGGAGGGAGGAAGAGCCGCTGAGGTGGCTGACATTTTCCCAAGCGATTCTATCCGCGGGCGATTTCTTGTCAGCCACTCGCCCCTCTGATTCGCCTGTTCTTCAGCTTACCCTCGACTCCCACACACATCGTCCTCTTCACCCTACCCAACCGTTACTCTTCCACAATGGCGCCTGCATCCGAATTGGCATCCGACCTCGTCGTCAACCAGCTCCCCGCCCTCGCGACGCGTCTGCGCAACTACGACGAGCAGAACTTCCAGCTCCAGCTCCGCCACGATAATCTGGAAGAAGAGATCGCCCGCGTGCGCCGGTCCATCGCCCACAAGCAGTCCCAGCAAGTCCGCTTCGTCGAGCAGCTCAGCTACAAGGACCTGGCCAAAGGCAGCCTGAAGCGCCAAAGGACGGAAGGTGGGTATTGTGTTCTCCGTGGCGCGGATATCGATCGTGTTTGCTAATAATCGTCGGTTGCAACAGACGAGCCAGAGCTTCGGATGTTGCGGCCCCGTCGCGAAGGCTCCAGTGAACGTCTGTCGGAGGTGAGCTCGATCCACGCCAAATGGAGTCATGCGTGCTGAATTGATTTGCACAGAGTTATGGCTTGAAATCGTCTGATTCAGAGGTGTCCATGGGCACGAAGCGCGAAGTGCGGTTCTTGTCGGACGAGGGGCAATCGGCTTAGGGCTACCAACTTGAATTTTTGAACGTCGATCCATGTATCTGCAGTTCGGGGTGAAGGTCCAGCGATGGGTTACAAATGATTCTACTTGATTTATCAGTGTTTTGAGGCTCATTGCGAGTCGCCCGGCAACTTTGCTGGCAAGGAAGGCAAGTGGAAATAAATAAGTACACGCCAGTAAACAAGCGCCTGTCGATCAAATGATCAATCAACGATTAGACGCCCGGCCTAAGGTTCTCCTCTTGCCTCTGCTGTATTCCATATTCCTGCATTGTTCCTGGACCGCTTCCACCCCGGATAAGAAGTAAACCGAATCGCAAGTTCCTGGTCCCAGATGTGCTGCCTTCTAGAACTGAACGCCGCGAATCGATCAATTCGCCACATTTGTTTTTTTGTTCCTTTGCGAAGACGATTCAAATTTCTTTCTTTTTTTTGGCCTGGCCTGAGATTTCGTCAGGCCAAGTTCAATTATCATCCAAATCACCCATCATGGTTTTCAGGCCAAGCCAAAGCCGGAACATCACTATTGTAACGAAGTTACAGACTTACAGGTGCGAAAAACACTCCGATGCTCACTCTTTTTTTATTTAGATATTAGCGATCCAGGTCACACTGCGGTGGCCGAAGGATTTTTGGGACCAAAAACATGACATCCAAACATGTCTGCCAGTTTTTAGGCCCCTTGGACATGAGCTAAAACCGATGGCTTTTCTGTCCTCATTTTGTACTCCTGAAATGATACCTAGTCTCTCTTGACAGACTTCCCACTCGCAACCTCGTTCTGAAAATGATACCTCTTAGCGTCCAAACTCCAGCAGGAATATACATTATTTTTAGTGGCGTTTTTCACGCAAGAAAAGACCTGGGTTTGGGACCCAAACAGCGAAATTTGCTTTGTTCTCCCTGTTTCGGCGTCGAAAACTCTTGTCAAAAATGATCCATTTTTGTATGTATTTTTGGGATGCAAATAAGCATCCTTTTTGGGTCGAGTTTGGTGTAGAAAATAGGCCTAAGAAGGAATCTTTGGGGGTTGATTTTCTATCGCGCAGGAAACATATTCACAAACAGGTTTGGATGCCATGTTTTGGTCCCACAAATCCTTCGGCCTCTGCTGTGTCGTTAATATTTCATGTTGTCGACGGAGCGAGTTTGTCTGCATCCAGGAGCCACATGGCCGCCAAATTCGGGGAGCCTTAAGATTGACATAATTTCAGCAAACCACAAAGGCGACGAACACGCTAAGATCCATAATTCCAATTGGACAGATTTCTTCTTGCGTATGTGGAATTATTTCTGTGAACCGTCTTCACATCTAAATTCAAGAGAGGCTTCAAGGTGCCAGCAACTTGCGAGCCTACATAGAAATACGTGTGTTCATTCTTAAAATCCCATAATTAGCCATTGACTACATTTCTCGGCGGGCGAGTCACCACTGGAAACCTACTAAAGCTACGAGGGAGATTTTTCATAGTTCTTAGCATCGACTTTGGTGGGTGTTCGCACACAAACTTCTTATGTTCGAACTTGACGCGTGAAATACTCAGCTGGGACTCAAATTAACCATCTTAGCAGGTAATTTTCATTGGCTCAAGAAGTATCCTGCTGGATTTGTGACGAATGACCTTGTTAACGCGACACCTCATTCTCAACACGTGATCGCGTTTGGCTTGGTTCCCACCATATCCCATTGATATCCCACCATCACTTCCGTTTCGGTTCTGCTCTGCGACATGCGCTCATGAATTACTACCCAATCTTTGAGACGAGAGACTATTAAGAGTCTTCTCGTGCCCTTACCTTCTTCGGGGATTTTTTCAGTGAGTCCAATGGTCGCCGCGAGCCGCGCGACGTGTGGCGACTCGGACTCAATGTCTGCCGTCAGAGTACACATCGCCGCAGCTGGGCAGCCCACTCATCAGTGATGGCTTTCGGTGCACAAAGAGACTGAATTAATAATATTGCAAGGTTGTCTATACCCACGATGAAAGTCTGCGGTGACTCCGGCGCGTTCGAGTTCGAGGACGCGTGTGTGCGAAGCTCGTGGAGCACCGTACTGCCTGCCCTCGCCGTGCTCGCGCTCTGCATCTCTTACCTTCCTGTGCGATTGCCTGCTCCGCTCCGAAGCCTAGGGACGCCGTTGAAGACGTATCTTACCCTGCATGAAGTAGAAGGGGCAGATTTTCAGTCGTCGGGGGCGAGGATGAGCCAATCGAAGTCCCCCGAGGCGTTGCGCTTTGGCGCGCCCGCCTTTTTACGGTCGCGGGACTACTCCAAACCCTGGCCTGGATCGCAGCCGCGGGGTTTCATTCCCTAACGGCCGACACGGTCGACGCGTGGACCTTCACGCAATGCCTTCTCATGGCATTTTCCTGGTTATACACCGCCGTGCGGCCCATCGTGTCTCCACCTGTGACCGCGCCATACGACTTGTTTTCCGTGTACGTTTTACACGTCGTCGGCGGTGCCTTACTCTTGGGCGGACATCTCTTCGACCACGCGGTTGCCGCTGTGCCTCTACCCTCAACGCTTGTCTTGATAGGTTTTTCAGCCAATCTCGTTGTTGTCTTCACGCTGCTGTACGTGACAGTACAAATGCCGATGAATCTCCCCTCTCCGCACGTAAAGAAGGAAGATATTGTACGTCGGAATGTTTTCCCTCCATTCGACGATGCTCAAGTATCTCAGGGCCGGTCCGTTCTCCAGAGGATTACACACGCCTGTGGGGCTGGATGACCTTCAATTGGGTGTTCCCCCTGATCAAACGCGTCAGTTTCGCCTCTGCTGTCGTTCTTCACCATTGACGTGTACCAGGGAACGACCGAGACGCTGAACGAAAATGATGTTTGGGGGCTCAGCCCGACCATGCAATCACGACCCATGTTCGTCAAGTTTCAGAGCATCCAGTGCGTTTCCCTCGCTGCTTTTTGTACCCTCTCTCTCACATTTCCTCTCAGCCGGACTTCCCTTCTATGGCGACTCGTCGCTGTCAACTCCTCGATTTTGATGTTCGTACCTAATCCGCGTTCGCTCTTTACTCGGCTGACGCAGTCTGCAGCCTCGATTTTGTTGGAACCGTGCTCTACGCTTGTCTTCAATTCGCCGGGCCCTTCTTCCTCAAGTAAGCAGACACCTGTGTAAACTCCAGATCACTGACGGTACAAGGCGTCTCCTGGACTCCATTGACCGACCAATGCAACGCCGCGAGACAAGGGCATGGCGTATGTCTACGCCGGGCTCATGTTTTTGTGCTCTGTTCTCCAGGTTAATTTTTTTTTTTTTGAGAGAGAATCGAGACTAAGGCTTGAGCGTAGGCGCAATGTGATCTCCAGCACCTTTGTTTGATATATATATGCCACAAAGTCTTACTTACATTTGAGGGTAGGGTATGCGCGGCGGGCAACAACCCGCGTTTCGCTCCTTGCTGATGGCCGCGATCTACCAATAAAGCGCTGATGCGCAAAGATTTCAGCGGGATTGTACACAAAGAGAAAGCGGGAGAAGTCAAAGGCGACACTCCGAAGGCCACACGAAGGAGGACAAGGCGAAAGGCTAAAGCTGAAGAACAGAAGGCGAATGATCCGAAGGCGGGTGCAGAACTTACCTTGTCTGGCTTTACAACACCTAATGCATAGATACGGGAGATCGGCAATCTAATGGCCAACGACGCCGAGGACCTATCATTTATTGTATCTGTAAGTCGGGTTGGCCCTTCCTCCTGCGCGTGCCGAATGTTTCTAGACGCTGTTCTGGCTCTATGCGGCACCGTTCGAGATCGTCATTGGCTCTGTGTTCCTCTACCAACTCTTGGTGCGCGTTCTTGCTTGGACGCTGATTCCATGACATTGAAAGGAATTTCAGGGGTGGAGTGCCTTTGCTGGCTTTGGTGTGCTCGTGGCTTGCTGGCCACTGAACAGCTACCTTTACGAATCGGAGTTACTTGATCGGCAAAGGCTTATCCAAAGCGAAGGACAAACGCATGGGTGTCGTGGACGAGTTGATCGGCTCAGTATGTTGTCGTTCCTGTATCTGCCTTGTGCATGCTGACGTCGGGCCGAAGATCAAGTTCATCAAGTTCTTCGCCTGGGAGGACCGTTGGATTGACCGGGCTATGGCTGCACGGGAGGAGGAAATGAGTGGATGGTCAAGCGTACGTTTCGCGGATCTTCGAGCGCATATTTCATTTCTGACTCGTCGTCCAGGCTGCTGGAATAACGTCATGTTTTCTGTGTTCGTTCTTAGTTCGTTCTTTCGCTGTACATTCTAAGCATCCCGCAGAGTGTGGGGTTTCGCCCCACTTTCACTTTCCTTGATCTCGTTTTTCGCCTTTGTGTGGTTTGGAAACGAGTTGACAGTTGGCAAGGCTTCCCTGTATGTATACGCGTCTCCAGCTACTTTAGAAACCTACTCATTATTCCGCGCGCAGGCAATTGCGATCTTCTCCATGATTCGGTGAGCACTACTTCTTTGTTTGTGAGTCTGGTCCACCATATTTTCTAGGCTCCCATTGAATAGTCGGTTTCTTTCCGTCGTCCCAATTTGCTCAGCCTTTCAACCTCTTGAACAGTTCTACCGGGGTACATCGTTCGCCTTGTTCAAGTGCGTTGTTTGTTCATGTTGGTTTCGCCCGTCATAAGCTTCCAGTTCACGATTTCCTTTTTAGGCCGGTGTCGCTTTGAAGCGTATCGAGGTCTTCCTGGCTGAGGATGAGGTTACTGATCAAGGTAACAATTTCATAGGGAAATTTGGACATGGGCTTATTGGACAAAGTCTCGTCCTTGAAACAAGACTTCTCCGAGCCCACGCTCACCTCGGAGGACGAAGGCTTGGGTCTGGAGAATGCATCGTTTCGATGGAACAAAGTAGAGGAGGCCCAAACTACGGGGCAATCTGAGGCGCAAGATTCGACACCACAATCTGAGTCTTCGAGCCTGGCTGACGCCAGCACCATCACGACGAGGATCCCCGCTTCGAGCTGAAGGACGTTTCCGTTCTATTCCGGAGAATAAGCTGTCTTTAGTTACGGGGCCTACTGCCAGGTATGCTTATTCTGCGCGTCAACGAATTTTATGATCGATATGTTATGTCTTAGTGGGAAAACAGCATTACTCGTACGTCCATAAAGTTGTTTGGCTCAGGAAACTTGCCCACATATTTCAGATGGCTCTGATGGGGGAAATGACCTTACTTCCCGGGGGTCGCATCATCATGTCCAAGAATCCCAATGTCGACGAACACGGAAACACACACGGGCTAGCATATGTGGCCCAATCGCCGTGGCTTCGTCACCAGGTAAGTACCGTAAAAGCACATTAATGCTTCTACGGACCTCTGCTAACCGACATCCTCTAGTCAATCAGAGACAATATCTTGTTTGGATCACCGATGGATGAGGAACGCTATAACGCCGTCGTCGAGTGTTGCGCCCTCAACCCCGATTTCGAGATGCTGGAAGACGGTGACGCAACTGAGATCGGCGTCAAGGGAGTTTCTCTGTCCGGCGGACAGAAGGCCAGGTCAGTCGGATCTTCGTTGACCTTTATAAATGACAGCTCAATCACATTTCCTCAAGGGTCGCACTGGCTCGAGCAGTATGTTCTGCATGATGTAGCAAATCGTAGCTGACTGCAGTCTTAGGTATACGCGAGAAAGAAATATGTACTCCTCGACGACCCATTAAGCGCCGTGGTACATTCATTGTTCTTTGCATAGCATACCCGTGTAACAGCCTATCCAGGATAGTCACACCTCACGCTTCCTCTATGAAAAATGCTTGTGCGGACCGCTTTTGGCTAACCGAACGGTGGTGCGTGTCGACTCTGTTGCTTCCATCCAGCCGTCCATTTTAATCTACGAAGCTCACAGATACTCGTGACGCACCACGTCGAGCTTGTTTTACCTGGTGCACACTACGTAGTCCGGATGCTCGATGGCCGAATCGACACGAAGGGCACCGTCCAAGAGCTTCGCGCTCAAGGGGTGCTCGATGAAATTACCCATGAGGCTGCCGTCGAGGTAAAGAAGGAGGAGCTCGCTTTACCGGTGGATGTAGTCGACCTCGAAACCCTTGTGGAGCAAACGGAGGCTAAAAAGCCGCGGAAGCTGGTCGAGGATGAGCACAGAGGTGAGCCGCCACTTCACTGTTTTGTCTCGTCTACTCAACGGCCTTAGAGACCGGAAGTGTGAAGTGGTCTGTGTATCAGGCTTACCTCGCGGCTTCAAGCTACTACATATGGGCCTTTCTGGTGCTCTTGACCGTCATTCACCAACTAAACGGTGTCGGCGAAAAGGTCTGGATCAAGATTTGGACTTCAGCTTATCCGACGCCGCTCAACGCACCAAATGAATACATGCTTCAATCTTTCGGTACCAAGGCGAATGAATTCTCCCTCCTAACTGATCTACCATCAAGCCCTTACTTGCACTCCACGGGCTGGCGGACCACCAGATTGCCGAGTGCCGCTGACGAACCTTTCTTCTACATTGGTGTATACGCTGCGATCGGGATGTTCGGGATCTTGTTGCGGCTGGTGTCGGTGGCGCTACAATACGTTGGCGCCCTGAGAGCTTCTCGTATTCTCTTCCAGTGGGTGTACTTTGAAAATGGACTGCCCCAGTTTTTCTTACGGCCTCCACTTTCTAGACGACTTCTCGTTACTGTAGTTCGAGCTACTTTCAGGTATGTCGGCTAACGCGCCTTCGGTGGACATTTATAACTTCTGGAATGTAGATTTCACGATACAACACCCCAAGGCAGCCTTTCATTTTCAAATCCTCAGCTCACCCTCTAATCTGTTGTACACAGGTCGAATGCTGAACAGATTCAGCAAGGATTTCGCCACGATTGACACCAACCTGGCAAACACATTACAGCAAGTTAACTCGTCCCTGGCGGCACTTCTTGTCTCTGTTCTGACGGTAGCGTGAGGCTCTTCGCTTCTCACCCATCGGCGTCGTAACCCAGCTCTGTAGTGTCGTATTCCCGCCGTTCTTGTTTCCGGCAACAATCATCGCTTTCCTTTATTGGTCTCTTGCGGTTGGATACCTGAATACGGGGCGGGACTTACGCCGTATGGAGTCTAATAACCGCTCGCCGATATTTTCCGACTTTGGGGAGCTGCTCACAGGGATTGTTACTGTCCGAGGTCCGCGCGTCCAGTCCGTTCTCCGTCAACGTATTTGATAGTCCACAGCATTCTCTGCCGAGAAACGCTTCATGGATGGTTTCCATACACGGGTTGACGAAATGACCAAGGCTCGTCTCTATTATTAGCCGTATTTCTTATGCGCGGCGTACTGACAGCATTTGAAGATGTGGTATACCTTCTGGTTAGTTCCTACTTCATGAACTCGACCATTCGTTGATCTTGTGGAAAGGATGACCAACCGTTGGTTACTCGTCCACTTTGACTTCTTGGGTATGTCCTCCTAACATTTATTAAGTAAAATCAGTCTCATTTTGCCTACAGCCAGTATCGTACGTTTCCAACGAAGCTAATGTGACCCATCTCCGATCACATCGCCGCAGTCCGTATTTACAACAGCTTTGTTCTCCATCGCCACGCTGGACAACAATGCTGGGCTGGCGGGCCTTGCGATCACGGTTCGCTCCTTTTGTTCCTCGGCAGGCCCCTATTGACCTTGAATCTACATAGTCGGCTCTCACCTTTAGCGAGGGTGTATACTGGACATGCCGGTTCTGGACTGCGCTCGAGCTTGATCTGAAGTGAATTCATCCGTCATGAACGCGGTCCCGCTTTAACCGCGTTTTCCAGCTCAGTGGAAAGAATCGTTGAATATACGGATTTGCCCCAAGAACCGCCTGCAATTATCGAATCCCAGAGACCGCCGGCTTACTGGCCCTCAAGCGCAAAGAACAGTTCGTTGGTCGTAGTCGAAGATCTCCACCTGAGGTACGCCCCGGATCTGCCTGCCGTGTTACAGAACGTGTCGTTCGAGCTCAGAGCTGGCGAGCGCGTTGGGCTTGTGGGAAGAACCGGTATGGAATTGATCCATCATCCGGACGCACTCTCATCGTGGGTTCAGGTAGCGGGAAATCGACGTTGGCTATGAGTCTCTTGCGCTTCGTATGTCTTCTGGGTTTTCTCCTTCGAAGCTAGTTCTATGATACTAACTGGGAAAAGGTGGACCCCTCCAGCGGTAAGTCAGAATCTTCTTCGCCGGCATCGAGCTCTTATGCCGAGCAGGGAGAATTGTAGTTGACGGAATCGACATCTCTAAAATCGGAATACATGGCAAGTCCTATCTCCAACGTCAGTGACTTCCCTCGCTGACTGAGTCTAGACCTCCGCTCTCGCATCGTAAGATAAGCTCCGTCCTTCCACGCAGATGATAAACCCGTATCTAGACTTTCATTCCCCAAGACGCTACTTTGTTCTCTGGGTCATTGAGAGACAATTTGGATCCATTCGGTCAGTCTTCTAGACTTGAATGCTGCGGAGAAGGCTCAAGATATCCAGGTGAACATGAGGACAGCGTGTGTATGGATGTTCTGCATCGCGTGCACCTCATCAGCCACAATGAGGATGCTTCGCAAGGCACTTCTCGCGTACAATCTGTTACAGCCACTCCCCGTGGTTCCCGTCCATCATCGATTTACGATGCTGAGACCTCAGACTCCATCTCCACTGCCACTACGAATGTCGACACCAAGACTACGCTGTCATTGGACACTCAAGTATCTGCAGGTGGCACTAACTTTTCACAGGGACAGAGGCAGCTTATCGCCATGGCTCGTGCTCTTCTGCGGCGCAGCGCTATTGTAGTGATGGATGAGGCAACAAGCAGTGTCGATTTTGCCACTGATTTGAAGATTCAAAAGGCCATACGAGAAGAGTTTACGGGCTCTCTATTGATCACGGGTGCGTTGCCGTTCATCTTCAAGCCAAATATCCTCATCTCTTTTTGTTATTCAGTTGCCCACCGACTCCGGTCCATCATCGATTATGACCGACTACTGGTGCTTGACAAGGGCAAAATCGTCGAGTTTGACACGCCTCAGCACTTGATCCAGAAGGAGGACGGCATTTTCAGAGGGATGTGCTTGAAGAGTGGCACCTTTGCGGAGCTGGAGGCTGCAGCGAAAGCCACGGACCATACCCTTGTATGATTATATTCCAGTACGTGTGAACCAACAGCATAGTGGACGCCAATTAGTATCAATGACAATCCTACATCTGCACGATTATTCCTGCAGTGACGGGCCATGCTGACAATGAAGAGCTCAGTGGTATGCAGGATTAAATAACGCAGCCTGCACCGGAAGAAACCGTGTCGATAACAATTCTGCGTGGCTCTGCTGACGACTTGGAGAACGTGCTTTTGGACAAGGTCGAGGTTGACGTCAACGATGTGGTAAGGTATGTCGTGAGGACAGGCGGGCGGCCGGACGCACTTAAGCTTGTATGAAGCGGGCACAACGTTTCGTTGATTCTAGTCGGGGGGTGTTGGTTACAAGACACTTCTTGGCGTTCATGACGCCAGGATTTTGCACCTTGAGGCCTCTGAGAGAGTCCAAGCTATCCAAGAGCATGCAGAACACACGGCCCCGCCCCGAAACCTCGCCAGTATTCGTCGACATGCATAATTGGCTGTTCAGACCCCGAAAGCCTGGAAAACCATCAAGAAAATGAAAGCACGTAGAAAGAGAAGTTGTCGCTGTACTCAGTGCCTGTGGCCAGACAAGCTTGGGGCCTCAGGCGATGCGATACAGGGCCATATTTGAGGAACGTCGAAGGCCCAAAAGGTCAAAGTCTTCCTAATGGCCCACTTTGAGCCGCCAGGGCAAAGAGATATCGATTCATAGGAAAGACCTGATTAGTAAATGGGAATTTCAACTGTTAGAAGGCTTCGAGTGGATTCTGCTCTTCCGTGGTCGTACTAAAGCCCAAAATGTGGCTGTGTGAAATCAAGCTCTTGCCTCTTACGTTCACCAGCGTTCGCCTTGCGTTCACCAGTACATAGTCCCAAGGTCCTAAACGCCTGCGAGGATCCTGTTGCCCAGATGTCTTTCCGAGTGCTTTCCGTGACTTTGAGCAGTGTTGGATCTAGACTGTCCGCCGTCATTTTGAAACGATCGGATCTCCCCGACTCTTATTCGATCCTCGAATTTTTCACCTTTGTTCTCAAGACAACTTTCGCATCTTCCAGTCTCTCGGGTTGATTTTAATCGCTGGGCGACTTCAATTCTCGGATCATGGCGTTACGGGATTTTCCTCGTAGTAACCGGAACCTCTTTGCCCTGACGAACGAAGTTAGTATGTAGCAGAAAGCATCCAACAACCGGTCTGCAAGTGATGGATGTCATCTATTTTCTCTTCGTTGGTTCATCAATTTTGGACGTATACTTGAAGCTAGTTTCTCGCTGTGGCTTCGATGTGCTCAAGAGGGTGGAAATAGAGTCAGATAATGGTTTGGAGAATCAGCAAACAGAATCCTTGACCGTCTTTGGAACAAGGTCGAAGAGTTTCTAAGGGGACGTGATATCGACCGTAGATCAACACAATGCCGAGCGCAAGCAAGGAAGTACGATTACTCGACAGCCTGACAGAAAATATTTCTGATCTATTGTGCGAAAGGTCCTGACCCAGTCATTTATGTTCAGGAATTAGAGTGGCCGGCAGTCCTATCCCGTCTGAAGACTTTTGGGCTTTTCGGAATTGTTTCCAGCTCCCATCGCAAATCTGTCATTACTGGTTACCATATCTGGATGACTCTGTTCATTGAATTCCGAGTCTTTCTATATGGTTGGCGACGGCGTAGGCAAGGCTTAGGTATTCTTTTAACCTCCTTTCAGTCTCCGGATCCGCCTTTCTTGCCACGTCGCGAAGGCATCGCACCATGCGGAGACGCAGATCTGGTTCTTTGCACGGCTTTCAGAATCGCACGCATCTCGTCATTGACAACCCGCACTCCTTAAAATCCGGGTCCAGTTTTTTCATACGACAGGCTTGGTCCCCTTCCTGTTCCTTTCACTTCCCTTCAACTTTCTTTCTAAACCAGCTTGTTCTGGCTGCATTTTTTCAATCCTTCACATATTCTAAAATGCCTCGCTTTTCTGCCTCTTTCCTCCTCGCGGTCCTGGCGACGTCCGTCTTCACTGCAAACGCGGCCCCACTGCCAACCCCCAACGTTATGGCCCGCGCCAACAACGAATTCCAGGCGGCAGTATGTTAATCCGTCACAGCCTCCCGTCGCTTTGCTAACAAACTGGCACATAGTGTGATGCCGGCGCCGTCGCTGGGGGTTTGGTGGGTTCCGCCATTACGCTACTCGACTCGATCCAGAGGTGTGTCGACATTTTGCCCCTTTGTTCAACGTTTCTCATGTTAATCCCATCCAGCAATGAGCAAAACGTGGCTGACGAATTGAATGCCTTGAAGGTGAGCCGATTGACTGACGTCGAAAGACCTTACCGAGGATTTCCTTCCAGGGAGTTTTGAGCGCGACAGACCTGGTTGGACAGCAGGTTGCCTTAGCGTGCCAAAACGGCGGCATAAACAGCAACAACAACAATAACAATAACAACGACAACAATAACAACAACGATGTCAATGTAAGTTAGCTTTTTCTTGTCGACAGTTTCTTCCACCACTCTGCCCATCGGTCACCCTGGCCTTTCCTCCTTCGATTTGTCCCTTCCTGCTCCCTACCTGTTGGCTTTTTGAGTCTGCTACGCCTTTCTTTTTTTCACTTTTCGCTCCGCCTTCCCTCTTCCTCTCCTCCCATTGCTGAACATCCCAAGAATAACCAGAACTCGAACGACAACTCCAACAACGCCGCAGAGGCGAGCGCGATCGCCAGCGAGGCCGCCGCTTCCGCTTCTGCAGTGGCCAGCGAAGCTTCCGCGAAGGTCAGCAAAGCGACGTTGACGACCAGTGTACGTCTTTCAATATAATCAAAGGGCTAGCATTTTAATTGTTTTATTTATTATAGAGCGTCGCTGCCAAGAAGACCGTCTAAGTGTGATGGATGACTTGTTCGGATTTTAGATCATTCGAGTTTATTGTGCTGTATTGGTCGGCTGTTGTTATCGCTGCATCCATGCGGAATTGAAGTGGGTAGTGGGTTCAGAACTTTTGCAGAACACTCCCGTTTTATTGTATTCTTTTTGGTATTGTTGTCGTTGTATCCGTATTCAATTTAATGTCGGTGTTGGGTTTAGGGACTATGGAGGTTGATATTCTCTGAGCAAGGAGGCAGGACCGGAGTGTCCCGTCCCTGGTTTATGAGGAGGTTGCACGTGGATTTGGCTTTTCTCACCATTTGCACGCGTCGACTAAATGCACGTTGAAATTTATTTGGGGGTTCTATCCTGTCTAGCTGTAGGCTGTGGCTGTGGTTATAGCCTCGATGATTTCTGGATCCTTTCGGAAATCTCCTTTTTTGGACTTGAGCGTTCATTTCTTGACTGTTGTTTGGATCCGACGCCAATGACTTCCGCTGTGCGCACTCTCCTTTAAGTTCAATCTAAGACCACAATACCCTACGAATCTCCGATTTCTGTGCCACTATGGTTAGCGGTAAAGATATTTTCATTGAGGGAGAGACCCTTTACGAGGCGGGGCGAGTAACCGAAGCCTTCGAGCTTTACCGTCAAGCAATCGTCCAGATTTTGGACCACGAGGACGTTCTTCAAAAGTTTTCTGGTATCCCTGAGCAGTTTCCACAAGAGGTACTCGCCAGTGTATGGCAGAACTTATTGGGGCGTTTCAAAACGGACGGGGGCGGATTTACACAAGGTCGGTAGCCATTTATATTTCGCATTCTGGTCTAACATCTCATATTCGAAGAGGCATACCCGGCTGCATACGATCTTGTCTATTCTTTCCGTCCCACTTCTTCGGCCCGTACGCATCACCAATTCAAAGGGCTTCAAGGACGGCGCTTGCTCAAGGCCATGCAGATATCCGCAGCCTTCACTCTAGGAATTCTTGCATGGGGACAGGGTGACCGATCAACCACTGCGAAGCGATACCAAGAGGCTCTGGATATTGCAGCTACTCACCCACCGTTCAATGCGGTGACTCCGGATCTGAAGCATCTGGACAGGATCATCGCTCAGGAGGTCCAACAGATGAGGAAGAGCCTGGCGATCCTTATCCAGGGGGATTCTAACACTGCACGCATGCTTGGGTCATGTGTTGCGGAAGGAAGTGCTGAACGCGCCGCTTACGCGTGTTGGTGACGATGGAACGATAACGCAGCAGGACACTTTTGTCGTCGTCACAGACGCATGTGGGAAGATCGGATGCAACAAGCGCGGGGTCAACTTCAAACGGTGCGCAGGATGTAAGAAGGTTGCATGTGAGCTATGCCCCATCCTTTCATCTTTGTTTTTGAATTCTGCGAAAAGATTGTGGCGTCGAATGTCAGAAAGAAGATTGGAAGTACGTGGCTGTGTCTTCTGCCAGGCGCTCACTGATGAACTACTCTCTCGTTATAGGAAACACAAGCCGACCCACATTTAAGAAATCAACTTTTCAATGTGTGGCTCCAAAGCACTCGAGATAACCCATCAATGGAATTGTAGACTTTCTCTCTTCACCCCGTACAAATTCTAAAGCTAGTAGTGAATGGAGCATAATTATTTACATGATACAATCCGCAGTCCTAGGCGAGTAACTAAATACCGGTCGTCTAATAACAAACGGAGGGGAAAGCGATAAGTAACTGAGACTGAGACGTGGTGCACGAAAGGGACTGTGCGGAGTTTTGTAGTGGGGATGTATGTACGTACGAGGGAAATTGAGTGAGGATGAATGAGGATGAGGATGTCGAGCACAAACAGGCCCGTGTGATTGAGAAATTGTAATGATGATTAGGGTATGTAGACTAACTGGTGAGCGAGAAAAAAAGTGGGAAGCGCAATGGAAGGAAGCATGAAATAGCAGCAGAAAAAAGAAACGAGATGAGGGAGACGTTGTGTAGGTAGGTAATAGTGAGAACTAATAAGAAAGACCAGGACCGAGGAAACAGAAATTAACTACCGCTGTAAATCAGCGCGTCTAGAAAAGACAGAGACAGCCGATCAGTAATCATGTATGGACAGAACAGCATAGGGACCCACTTTCGCAGAGTATCATAAAGGAACTTGTAGCTCCGCAGATTGCCCTTGAGCCTCCGTATATCGAGACTGTATGTATCGTTGAGGCGGTCGAGTCGTGTGAGCTCGACGGAGAAGCGGACTTCGTCGCCCGCGTCCTCGAGCGCCTCGCCGTAGACCGTTTCCACCTGCCCGGCGGGTTCGGCGGTGAGGATCCCGCTCGCGTTCAGCGAGTCGTCCGCGTCGAACGACGTCGAACCGGGCGCGGTTGAGACCTGTGATGATTGCCGGCGCATAAGCAGCCCACGGAGCATCCCCCCGCCGCTGAATGACGACTGCGACGGCAGCGGCAGCCCACGCTTGTCGACCTACATCCAAAGCATCAGCATCCCTTCAACAACGAAATCCACAAAGAAAGAACATATACGCACTCCATTCGACGCCGCGCTCCCTGCCATCGTGAATGCCGCGACACCCGGCACCCCGTGGTGCTCCCAATCGTGCTCTTCCCGGTGCGGCGCTGCTTTGCGCGGATGCACCGGTACTTGAACTCGCTCTCCACAAAAATCTCCAGACCCATCCCCCAGCACCTCCTTCACATGCCGCATTACCTCGGGTGGCTGCCCCGTCGTGATCGTCCCCGTGTCCACCGCGCCGTGGTGGATCCGCAGCACAGCGGCCCCGTCGGAGGTGGCGCCACTTCCCGATGCTTCGTGGTCCCGCTGCTCGAGCTTGCACCGCCAATGTTGACTGAGCGCCGGAAGCGCGACGCAAAGCTGGGCGTCACGCTCGCCGTCGTCGCAGTAGTCGGCGTTACAGCCGATGCAGGGCTGGTGGCGTCCGACCCCTTGCGCGCACCGCCTGCGAGCGTCTTGGTCACGATCGGCGACAACGACGCGGGGGCGGTCACGCCGCTGCCCGGCGTCGTGACGAACACCTGCACGGGGCTCGTCGCGTCGCCCGTGTCGTTTGTCGACACCGACCCGCGGGCGAGGGAACAGACCCCGTGGCCGGCGACGCCGATGCTGTCGCGCCCCTTGCGGATCCACTGCATGACCTTGCGCGCCTTGCTCGTGCTCGCCTTCATTCCGCCGCCGTCGCTGTTGTCGAAGTTCTTGTCTGCGCTGCCGGTGTGCGGTGGCGCGGGCACAGCAGGCGGCGCGAGCTGCGTTGGTGGACTGGTGCTCGTCGTCGTCGACGGCTCGCGTTTGCGCCCGATGTTGGCGCGGATAGAGTTGATGGGGTTGACCATGACAGTGAGCCCCGTGAGCGTGTTGCGGCGGCTCTTCTTGCCCTCCTGCTTCTCCTTGTCCCTCCTTTCTGCCTCCTTCTTCTCCGCCTCCTTCTCCTTTTCCTCCTTTTGCGGCGACGCCTTCTCCGCCGCCATCTCGCGTGTCTTCTCCTTCTCCCCGTCCGTAAATACATCCATCACCGCCGGCCGCTCCACCGCGCCATTGCCGTTGATCATCTCTCCGGGGCCAACGATGCTCTTCGTCGGCGAGTGGATCCGCTTCCACGTCGTGGGTGGGCTCGTCGGGCTCGGCGGCAGCGGCTTGCCCGCTGGGCTCCCCGTACCCACCGACGACACGCTTCCGCGCCGCCGTCTTTCCCTTCTCTCCGTAATGCTTGTCACGCTCGCGCTCGCGCTCGGGTTCGCGGCCACTTCGTTCGCGCCATTCACCGCAGGCGGCGGGGTTGGCGGCACCGCCGCGCGCGCAGGGCTCTGCGTCGGCGTCGCGAGCGCTCCTGCTCCTTCTCCTTCTCCTTCCGTTCCCGTACCGGGCTCGCGTTCGTCGATTGGCCGCATTCGCAGCAGCCGCCCGCTCCCGCTCCCGGCCCCCACTCCCCGCCCTTGCCCGCTGGCCCCGGCGCTCGTCGTACTCGATCTGGATCGTATGCCGGAACTTGTCCTTCTCCTCCACCTTCTCCTTCTCCTTCCCCTTCCCACGCGGGCTCTCCACCACCGCCGCATCTGCTCCCCTGGGGCGCGGCTCCCCCCTTGCTTCGCCCTCCTCCAGCGCAGGCGCAGGCCGCCGCGCACCCGGCGGCGGCCCAAACGGATCGTCCTCGTCCCCAAACGGCGCCGGCGGGCCCGACGCCGAGTCGTACAGGAACTCGGGCTGCGTGCTGTGGCTCCTTGTGGGCTGGTTCTGCGCCTGCGCATGCGACTGGGTCTGCATCTGCTGCGTCTGCGAGCGCGTGATCGTGCTGCTGCTGCCCGCGGCGCCAGGCCCAGCGGCCGGCGCGGCGGCGCGCATCTGGCGCTGATACGCGAGGCGTTTCATCTGGTGTTGCTCCATCGCCGCGCGCTCGAGCTCCTCAACCGTGCGTCCGAACGCGTGGGGCAGCGCGTCGGAGGGGTCCGAGGCGGGGGAGTGGTACGCCGAGAGCCAGGGGTGGCGCATCACGTCGTCGAGGCTGGCGCGCTTGCGCGGGTCGGGCACGAGCATCATCTTGAGCAGGTCGCGCGCCTCGTCGGAGATGTACTCGGGGAACGACAGCGGCGTGTTGACGATGTACTTGTAGAGGAGGTTGATGTTGTCGCCGTCGGGGTTTGCGGGGTCGTCGTCGAAGGGGAGGTACCCGGCGAGCATGGCGTAGAGGATGACGCCGCAGCTCCAGATGTCGACGGCGCTGCCGACGTACAGACCCTCGGAGATGACGAGTTCGGGCGCAGCGTAGCATGGGGACCCGCAGCTCGTCTGCATGAGGTCGTCCGAGCGGTGTTCGAAGCGGTTCGCAAACCCAAAGTCAGTGATGATGACGTTGCGGTGGCGGTCGAGTAGCAGATTCTCGAGCTTGAGGTCGCGGTGGACAATCTTCTTCTGGTGGATGTACCACACGCCGGAGATGAGCTGCGAGAAGAGCTTGGACGCGTCGCGCTCGCGGAGGTAGCGGTGGGCGAGAATGTGGTCGAACAGCTCGCCGCCCGACGCGTATTCGATGATGATCCCGATGTACTTGTCCGTTTCGATCACGTCGTATAGACGGACGATATTCGGGTGTTTTAGGGTCTGAAAATAGTTAGCACAACGAAGGAGGAATTAACGCAGGTACGAGGGGGAAAATCAGAAGAATGTCCAAATATGCAACAGAGACGCGCAACAGACGAAATAGAATCGTCGCAAAAGATCAGGCACGCCCCAGTTCCGTATATGACGGAAATAGTCCAACGAGATTATATCAAAGGCCCTGACGCCCAGGTAGAAATCGTGGAAATCGAGCAGCGGCAGCGAAGGAAGAGTCGCGCGCGTGCAGAGGATCGTACCGTCGAAACGCGGCACAGGCGTCCAAATGGCAGAGATTTTAAAAAAGAAATGGTAAAGTGATGTTGGATGAGGGTCTCCAAAAGTCGCTCGGTAATGGATGATTGTGACGCTGCTGCCCGCGGCAAGACCGCCGCACAACAGAAGACGAAATAGAATTCGTTGACGTTCCATGTCAAGCCGCATGAATCGCAGGCATGACGGGTCTGAGAGCAGCACAAGTGGGAGCAAGACATGGAAAAGGGCCAGGCCATTATCTGGCGGGCCCCAGATGTTCAGTGCAGAAGCACCGTGCCCATATTCATTGCATAGTTCCTCGTCGACTCGCCCAAAGTCATCCAAATCTTCGGGATGCTTGCAGACAAGACGGGGATGGCCAAAGCGCGAAATCAAAAGGTCCTGTCAACGACTTGGGCCACCTGAAGGACTGCTGGCCGTCCACATCAAGCGCTCGCATCGGCGGTCCCCGCCGTAATTCCACTGAACCGACAGAACCCAAAGACAAGCAAAATTCTTGCAGGAATGTGTTGTCATGGTGAAAATACGACGCCGCACGCCAATTGCCACACCAAAGGCCTCTGAATCGACCTTGCTCCACGACGAGACCACCAAAGCAGAACGAAAACAAAAACAAAAGAATAACCACTCACTCTGAGAACCTCGATCTCCCGCTCTACTTTCGACATTCTAACAGCACTGTCGACGTTCCCTCTTCGTATGAGCTTGACGGCGACCTCCTCGCCCCACTGGAGTGCAGTCCGAGCTTGACTTTTCCAAACTCGCCCTCCCGAGCGTTTGAAGCAATAGATACGGCCCAAACTTGGGAATAGTCCTCCTAGGATGTGCCGCGGCATAGGCGATAGCAGCAGGGTGGGAGTAGACGTCGGTGTACCCTGGGGTCGGGGGCTGCTGCTCGTTGTCGGTGGCGGTCGACGAGACGACCTGGTGGGATGCGCGGTGCTGGGGCGGCTGACGGCGGTTTGCTTGGTTTGCGGTTGGAGAGACGGCGGCGGAGACTGGGCGCGACGGCGAAGGGATCTGCAAGCTCATCGCCGCAGAAGAGAAAGACGAGTTTCCTAAAATGGTAATCCGGCAAATTCCAACTAGTGGCAACGGCCACGCGTTTCACAAATGCCCTCAGGCACGTGCATAACATCCTTGTCTTTCTCTCCCATTCAGTCTGTACAAACTGGCATGCCAACTGACGTTTTCATGCTTGTTTCTTATCAGACCATCTGTCAGACTCGGGTCTGCTGAAAATTATTTTGCCTTTAATTCAGGTTGCCAAGATGACCATGGTTTAACGTTTAACATTTAGGAGGAATATTCGGAGCTGGACCGAGGCCTTGTTTCCGGACCGACACTCTTGGTGTGAACCCGCTGTGGGGTGTGACCTAGTCGGATCGGACTGTGGAGTGTGAAAAGCAAGACATATTTATAACTGTGCAAAGACAATCAACTGGAGGTAAATTTACTACTTAACAATAGACTTCACTGACAATCAACAGTGTAAGTATATGTGCTGAACAATAAAGGTGAGCTGACCTTGTTCGCGATAGGGATTTTGATCTCTATCTTTGGACAAGGCAATGGTTAAGTGATCTAACATCTAATTTGGAATTCCGAGAGACAGGCTATAGTCCCCAAAGACGCTCAAGTCTACCAATCTTGAGAACCACTGGTACTAGTCCCCTCATTCCTCCGAGTCGCTGCTCTTGCATGTACCATTGCGGCATCTGGAACTCAACATCACTGGCCATGCAGTAGATGTACTTGCATCGAATTCCATCTCTCCAGCCGCGCACCGCGCATTCGCATAAAAGCCCCGGCATCAAGAAAACACCTATGGACCCACACGATCAAAGTACCATTTGGTTTCCCCGCCGTTGATCTTGATTTTCTAGAATCCCATGGAGCAAACTCCAGCGTCGCGTTACAGCTCGTCCATCGGCCTATTCGACAACCACGAGCGCATTCGAGGCCGTTTTAAATAAGTATCGCAACTGGTTTAAAGAACTATCTCCTCGTCCCTGTGCTTGTTCCTATTGATCATTTAAATTGAAGCCGCCGGCAGAATACGGCACCACGCGCGCGCCGACTCCTCCCACCGAAACGTAGTAATAAGTACTTAGCCCTGTTCAATCCAGACGTTTGCCGAGGAGCGCGTTAACTTGACAACTGTTGTGTTGGCGTGCTTAGTGACCCTACCGGTTTGCTTCTTCACTATGTGACTGAAAGTTCAATTTCAGACCGTCAGAAGAAAGAATGGATTAAACAAATATTCAGAGAATTCGGGTCACGGAAATAGAGGACTTGTAATCACTCGGATCATCGCTGTCACCTTCACCTTCCAACTCTGTGCCCGAGCCCGGTTCTTCACCATCTGTGGAACTCGGATCTTCTTCTTTGTCCCAATATTCATCATCCGACGAATCTATAGCATCTCCATCATTTGACTCCTGTAAGAAGGGCTCCGTAAAATCCAGGACTTCAAAGAAACTGACGAGACGACTGATGGTAAGGCGGTAGAGTACAGGTAGCCGGGCAGGTCGGCAAGAGGGACACACAGCTCTTGTAGGCTACACCTGACCTTGATGTGAGCGAGACAAGTGTAAGGTAGGATCATTTGGGTTAAGGATGCTCTCTCGGACCTGGAGCCGTCGAAGAGCTGGAAGAGTCAGCCGGTTTAGAGGACTCCCTCGCATAGATTGATCCAAGAAGCCCTCTAAAACGAAAGTTTCCAGGTACGGTAGGGTTACATCCTTTAACCTGCCAAGTTTTCCGTAAAAAAAAGGGCAGAGAACTGGATTGAATGTCTTTACCTCGATTCTCCAACATTAGACTCGACGGAGATGGGGCTGATTCTGAATCGACAATAACTAATATTAACCAACTGGTTCAGGATATCGCGTATTGGTTCCATGAGAGCGAATCCACGGAGAGTACAGTCAGTTGCGACCATGGGAAAATGGGACCATAGGCATGCTATAGGATGCAAGGTCGACCTTTTAAAGAGAGGTGCGTGAGGAAAGTGCGGGTGACGGACATGAGCCTATCTGGCCCGAGCCTCAGGGTGCGAAGAAAGGGCAATGAAAGTTCTTTGTTAGGGAGAACATTCAAAGGGTCTGGGATGCATAGTTGCAGATGCTCCCACAGGCACATTTATCTGCAATTGTCTGACCAAACTTGGGCCAATTTTTGGTCGTCGGCGATATTACTGTGTAATTTAATTGAGAGGAGACATGATCCGGAACGCCCAAGCGAATCGTCCAGGAGCTGGTGTTTCTGCTCGAGCCTTCGGATCTTGCGCAACGATAACGAGATTGCCCTCCAAATCGCGGGCGTGGTCAGTGCTATGCTCCGCCATTTCTGACATATCTGGCACAATAGGTTCGGCAATAGGTGGCCAATTGGGGGAGGGCATTTTGGGTAGACTGGAAGGACATGCACGAAGATTTCAGACACGACTTCGTTGGGTAAAGTCAGGACTGGATATGTGTAGGCGTTGAGTCGACTCTGCACCAATTCCCTGTTCTCCTTAGGGATTGAAGGGAGGACTCCAATTCCAAAATTTGAGCATTCAAGTCTGCAATACGGGCACGATCGGCTGCGAGGGCAGCTCTCTCGCTTGCGGTGGGTTGTGCATATGCGTCGGTCTTGCCTCTAAATGGTGTCTCGAGAGTCCGGGGAGCCATTCTAAAAGTCTACGAATCAAGAGTGAGCGGTGCTTTCACTTGGTTGTCGAAGTATTTTTACGTTGGAATCGAGGAGAAAGAAGAGAAGTGGCGATGCCGTATCGGGCAATTGATTAGAATCACACAAGCACAATAACATCAACTCCGACAGTCCGACACAGATATTCAAAGATTGGCATGGAATTTGGGGGCTCGAAAGCATCACGATCACCGTAATCAATTCCTGAGGTCAGACCAAAATTCATACTTGGATCCAAGTTCGCCGAAAGATTATTAGGGTGTTTCAGACATCTCCAATTTCATCCCAACTTAGACCTCAACTTCGTCTCCAACTCGGGACCCAACTTTGAATGTTATTATCCCGGGATCCAGAGCAGCTGCCCAAATGCAATCAGGGAAGTCGGAACTTAAAGTTGGGGTCCAAGTTAGATGTCAAATCGGGCACCGGACCACAATTTGACATCCAACTTCGTTCCCGAACTATTTCAAAGCTCCAACTTTGCGAAGTTAGGGCCAAAGTTGAGACCAAGTTAGGCCTCAAATCAGAATGTCTGAAACACCTATTTGAACCATATAGCCAACTTCAACTTAAGGTTGAACCAAAGGTTCCTGAGACAAGAAGAATGTAACCTAGCTTCAAATTACTAGTACTGCAAAAGGCACACACTACAAGCCATTATCCGGGCCGCTCCATTAGCTATGACCAGAAATGCATGCAACAGCTTAACGATCTTTTGCAAATTGTCTCGAAATACGGCCCGATTGCTCTACTCGTCGGCGCAATAAATGTCGTTGAATTAAAGACTCGACGAAACCTCAACCCTCTTGCCATAGTAAGCTGCATACCCTGGTCATTCGAACTTTGATATTGACCTTGTTTTTTTTTTTGCATCGAGTGCTTGCTCTTGTCGACGTCAACTTATCCTTCCCTCTTCCTTAGTGTCGGAGCGAGCTTATATTCGGTTTCTCTGGGAATATTTCCATGTTCTTGCTCACTCTATTGCGATGATGGTGGCCCACACTGTTAATCATCGGCCTGCTGAAACCCGGCGAATTGGCTGCGCTGCGTGGAAATCTGATCCGTCCGCTGATCGTGTGTGGCCTCCTACTCTTACACCTTTCCTCAAACTTCACCACCAGCTACACTTGCGCTCTTCTGTCCAACTTCTGCAATAATGATCCCCAACGAAATGCATCGTGAGTGACCGCCTTGAGATGCGACAGGAGCACTGGGTTTACTCCCATTCGCATTCCAGTTGCTTGTTTTGCGCCATCTTGAAAGGTATACAGATCAGGAGCATTGGAAAACATATATGACTCGGAAATTCCGGACAGGGACGATACCTTGCCAAAAGTATACGAAGATGAACACAGGTAGGCGGTAACTAATCAATAATTCTTATGTATAACACCTAAGTCACCCTTAGCTTCGCCTTTTTGACATCATGCCCACTGCGGAGGGTCATACTCAAGTCATCCCCAAGTGTATGTCATTGTCATTCCAGATCTTCAACCTCCGACTGGAGGGACGATCTCGCAGATCACGCTGAGACGCTTGCCGTAGTCCGTAGTTTACCGCGCACCATGTATTGGTACCCGACCTTATTATAAATCATCGGAGTTTGAATATGTTCCCACGGCCATTCAACGCTTCCAGCGCTACCTCAGCAAAGTTTAAGAGACAAAGTGTTTTATAATGGCATTCTGAAGTAATTTGATACCTTAGAATATTTTTCTGCCGCCTTTTCTATCCTAAAATAACTTCCCCGCCATTTCGGATGTCGGTCCGGTGCCGGCCCATCAAATTTCGACATTGTCGTTCCTCTAGTCTGGCACCGAGCCTTGGCTGAAGAAGTTGTTATTAGTGGGTTACTACACGTCTATAGACAGGAAATTTGGCGAAATACGCGTTGAGTAATGCATTTCAAGAACGGAAAATTTGGTGATTATATAATAAGGTCGGGTACCGATCACGGATCAAGGGAATCGACAACAATGCGCAGGTAGTACTGGTGGTGGGCAATCTCAATTGATCAACCGTTACGGTCACGTAGACTCGTAACCAGTCTGCCTACGCCGTTCTAACAAGGCGGGCTTGTTGCCGTAGGCAGACTGGTACTTCTCGGATATGTCAATTGGTCTGTCGCGGAGTTGAAATTAAGTTGTTCATTGAGTGAGACTGATGACGCAATGAGCCGCGGCAAGTCCGGAGATCACGGTCCGAAGTTGATTTCCACTAAAACTATCGTCAGGTTTTACGGTGTTCTGTACCATAAAGAGGAAATATAAGGAGGCCAAATCAAAGGGATTATTTATTTATTTATTACCCCAGCTTCAACCAAAAAATAAACTTAAAAACTGAGTGTAAACGGAATAAGATTGTGAAAAAGTCACTTAAATTTCAAACTCCGCCCAGCCCAATTGGGATATCCGAGAAGTACCAGTCTGCCTACGGCAACAGCCGCCTTGTTAGAACGGCGTAGGCAGACTGGTTACGAGTCTAACGGTCACGTGCACAGTTACATGGGACGCGATCGATTTCAGTTGACCCACGAGTCGCGCTCGTTCCATGGCACAGTTCATCAAATTCCTCCATTATTTTTGGTAATTCACATGAGAGTATGTCCTGGGGACACCTCCCCAAAATTCATATACAGAAGGCTCCGACGTGAGGATAGGGCAGAGTTTCTGAGCGGCATGCTTCAGAACCGGTCCCAGGTTCCAGAGCAACTTTAGCGACGGTAAGATCGGATTTTAAGGTCCAGATAGTTTCGTTTATTCCATAGGACCCAAACTGCATCATCACCGGTGGTTTTTGAGTGTTTGAAACTTGCAAAGCTCGGAGGATGGAAGCTCAGAAATTGAGTTTTTGCTTGGTTTTTACTCGCTTTTTATACATGTGTTCAAGTTGTTCAACATCAGTCAACATCGTTCATCAAAAGCAGACATTTTATCAAGTTCATTTACAGGTGCGAGCTTCTAGACGATCCAGGGTGGCCAACAACGAAGAAGAGGACCGTGCTAGCTTGGTGTGACTTGCTGTTACATACGTGACATCCCGATGATTCGAGGTGAAACTGGCTGCAAGTTTTTAAAGCTCTACAGCGGAGATCACAAATAGTTGTCGCGGACAAAACGATTCAAAAATGTATTCTCTCAATTTGTTCGGGGGGATTGTCCAAATTTGAAATTTACGTTGAACTAGCCGAGTTGGGCCACCCAAGCAGATAGTGATCTCATTCATTTCGTGGATCTCAAAAATCCCCCCGGCCATATTGAAGAGATTATATTTTTTGTTATTTTTTCTCTCTTGACCAATCAACAGTTTCTCAGTAGCAAAGCTTGAAAAACCTGCAGTGAGATTTGGGTCAGTCGAACTCTCGGCAACTCGGCATCTTAAGCGTGGGAATATTGAATTGACATCGGCCATTTGCGCACCACCACAGGTACGAGCACTTTTTTGTTTAGCGTCTGTTTATAAGAGACTACGCTTGCCGATCTTCCCGATGAATATCTTCAGGCCATTGGACCTATGATCAAGAAAATTGCGCTAGCCACCGGGTGCTGAGCAGTACAACATTGTTCAGGCGTGCCCCTACATAGTTCACAGTGGGAATACTGATTAATTTGTATGCATAGAATAACGGAAAGCTGGCATTCCAGGTAATCCATCACCATGTCACTATTCAATGTATTCATCATTGATTCGCTCAGCATATCCCACGTCCATTTTCATGTCATTCCAAAGCCAATGAGACCGAGGGTCTCGTCTTCACTTTTAAAAATTCGCCCCAGAAGGCGGAGAACGATGCGTTGGCCGCTACTTGCACCAAGATGAAAGGTCGCTTGTGAAGATCCAATGAACTCGTTTATCATTCATAGCCCTCTATAATCATGAGATGTGATCAAATCCATGCGTTTTAATGCTGTATCCGTGAACTAAGGATCAGTGTGTCCATCGCCGTGGTTTACCGTTTACGTTGGCCGGTTTGTGATCACAAAGTTGATCTCCAACCCTAATAATTGACCGGTAGAATTTTTCGGGCACGTATGATCTAACGGAGATGGCTTTCCGTGCCCAAGCCTCCAAGCTTCCGATGATGTCACAAGGAAAGCGAAAAGAAAAATGGAAGGGGTGACTTCATCCAAAACAGTCAGGAGAGGCTTGCATAAAATTGAACGGAAAATTAAACCACTATCGAATTTTGCAATAATTTTTTGTCGCGAAATCGAACTTCAACCACGCGCACGTGACCATGGTTCAATTTTGGTTATGGCCGGGAGAGGAGGAGAATTAAACGCCCGACGTCCTCTGAGACGAAATTCCAGATTAAAAACGAAATTAACGATACGAGAGTGAACTCACCAGTTGGTGACACATGGATGTATTTTTGAATAACAATCCAATCGACGACTGATGGATCTGCGGAAATTTTGGAAGAGAAAGGTAATCCATCGTGAAAGTCGAACTGGAACTGGATATGCCTCAACATGAAAGTGCCCAACCGGGCGAACAAGCCGAGGTAAGATAATTGACGGTATCAGTCTTCGGCTGTGTTTGCCGAACCCGACACCCAACGTTCGGACGCCCCAGAAAATTCTGAGAATATTTGGGCCGATAGACATGATGCTGATGCATTCTCCGTGTCGAGATAAGCCTGTAAGAGATGTCCGAATCCAACGATTTGTAACAGTAAAAAATTGCACAGGACAGGTTCGCGACCTCGAGAATACTAGCGTACGGCAGTGAAATTTGTGGTTAATCCTATTTCTAGTTCCAAAAAATCATCCTATAAGTTAGTATGATCCTTGGCTTTTGCTGCAGCCTCTAGCTCCCCAAAGGTGCCACTCTTCAGACACATCCCTCTGAAAATTCCGTCATCCTTTTGCATCAAGCGCAGAGGCGTGTCAAACTCGACGATTTTGCCCTTGTCAAGCACCAGCAGTCGGTCATAATCGATGATGGTCTGGAGTCGGTGGGCAACTGAATAAAAAAAGAGGTGAGAATATTTGGCTCGAAGATAATGGCAACGCACCCGTGATCAATAGGGAGCCCGTAAACTCTTCTCGTATGGCCTTTTGAATCTTCAAATCAGTGGCAAAATCGACACTGCTTGTCGCCTCGTCCATCACGACAATAGCGCTGCGTCGCAGAAGAGCACGAGCCATAGCAATAAGTTGCCTCTGTCCCTGTGAAAAGTTCGTGCCACCTGCAGATACTTGAGTGTCCAATGACAGCGTAGTCTTGGTGTCGACATTCGTAGCGGCAGTGGAGATGGAGTCTGAGGTCTCAGCATCGTAAATCGATGATGGACGGGAGCCACGAGGAGAGGCCGCAACAGATTGTACGCGAGAAGTGCTTCGCGAAGCATTTTCATTGTGGTGATGAGGTGCACGCGATGCAGGACGTCCATGCACACGCTGTCCTCATGTTCACCTAGATATTTGAGCCTTCTCCGCGCGTTCAAGTGTAGAAGACTGACCGAATGGATCCAAATTGTCTCTCAATGACCCAGAGAACAAAGTAGCGTCTTGGGGAATGAAAGTCTGGATACGGGTTTATCATCTGCGTGGAGAGATGGAGCTGATCTTACAATGCGAGAGCGGAGGTCTAGATTCAGTGAGCGAGGCAAGTACCGATTGGAGAGACTTGCCATGTATCCCGATTTTAGAGATGTCTATTCCGTCAACTACAATTCTCCCTGCTCGGCATAAGAGCTCGATGCTGGCAAAGAAGATTTGGACTTACCGCTGGAAGGGTCCACCTTTTCCCAGTTAGTATGACAGAACGTGACAGAACTAGCTTCGAAGGAGAAGACATACGAAACGCAAGAGGCTCATAGCCAAAGTCGATTTCCCGCTACCTAAACCCACGATGAGAATGCGTCCGATGATGGATGCAGCGAAATTCCTCACCAGTTCTTCCCACAAGCCCAACACGCTCGCCAGCTTTGAGCTTGAACGATACTTTCTGTAATACGGCAGGCAGATCCGGGGCGTACTTGACGTGGAGATCTTCGACTACGACCAACGAACTATTTTCTGCGCTTGAGGGCCAGTAAGCTGGCGGTCTTTCGGATTCGATAATTGCAGGCGGTTCCTGGGGTAAATCTAGGTATTCAATGATTCGTTCTACCGAGCTAGAACACGATTAAAGGGAGGACATTCTTGACACCTGTAAACTTACTTGAGATCGAGCTCAAGCGTAGTCCAGGCTCGGCATGCCAGATATACACCGTTGCTGAAGGTGAGAGCCGACTAGGTCAAGATCAGAAATAAGCCAAGCAAGTCAATGGTACGGACCGTGATCGCAAGCCCCGCCAGTCCAGCATTTTCTTGCAGCGTGGCGATGGAGAACAGGGCCGCTATAAATACAGACTGGAATAGGAGGTCAGAGACAGATCACATAGATTGCTTGAGAATCGTACAATATTGCCTGGTTCCAAAAAAAAATTGAGAAGGGTAAGAGGGAGGGTCCGAGAATACATACCCAGTAAAGCGAAGTTGACAAGCAACCAACGGGTTGTCATCCTGCACAGAATCAGCACATACTCGAGACCACAAACAAGGGACTGACCAGAAGAAATATGTCATCTTGGTCATTCCGTCAATCCTGGTCAAAAATCAGCATATATGAAGAAGTGCCGAAATCCATCAAATTACCGCGCATGTAGACTTTCCATGAAGCGTTTCTCGGCTGAGAATGCTGTAAAATAAAAAGTCTCAATATGCCGATGGAGGAACTGGCTGTACTGACCTCGGACAGTGACAATACCCGTCAACATCTCTCCAAAGTCGGAAAATATCGGCGAGCGACTATTAGACTCCATACGGCGTAGATCCCGCCCAGTGTTCAGATATCCAACAGCAATCGACCAATAGAGGAAAGCAATGATGGAAGCTGGGAACAAGAACGGCGGGAAGACAACACTACACAGCTGAGTTACGAGGGCAATGAGTGAAAGGAAGAGGTCGCACGTTACCGTAAGGATAGCGACAAAAAACCCCGAAAGAGAGACGTTGACTTGTTGCAATGAGGATGCCAGGCGTGAATCCATCGTGGCGAAATCCTTGCCGAACCGGTTTAGTATTCGACCTGCAACAGATTCGGGAGTGAGATGTGGATTGGGGAAATGAAAGGGCCCTGCCTTGAGGTGTTGTATCGTAGAACCTACAGCACGGACGTCAGTGATGTCGGATGGAAGCATCAGACTACATGCCTGAACGTAGCTCGAACAACAATAACGAGGAATCGCCTGAAAAGTGGGCATAAGAAAAAAATGAGGCGTCCATTTCATTGCACACTCACTTGAAGAGAATACGAGAAGCTCTCAATGCCCCGGTGTATTGTAGCGCCGCCGACATCAACTGCACCAGGATCCCGAACACCCCGATCGCAGCATAAACACCGACATAGAACAGTGGCTCGTCAGTAGCGCTTGGTAATCGGGTGATTGGCCAGCCCGCGGAGTGCAAATATGTGCTAGATTGTAGATTACGCGTTAGGAAGAATTCGTTTGTCCAGAACTGAATGATTGTATGTATGCGTTCGATATGTTGAGAGGCGTTGGATAAGCGTCAGTCCAAATCTTTATCCAGACCTTCTCGCTGACCCCTTTCAGCTGCTGTATCATGACCAAGAACAGCAAAAGTGCCCATATGTAGTAGCTTGAAGCTGCGAGGTAAGCCAGATATACAGACCATTTCACATGTCCGGTCTCTGAGGCCGTTGAGTTGAAAACAAATCAGTTAAGTGGCTTCAAGGGCTCACCTCTGTGCTCATCCTCAACTAGCTTCCGCGGCTTTGCCTCCGTTTGCTCCACAAGGGTTTCAGGGTCGGCTGCATCCACCGGTAGAGCGAGCTCTTCCTGCTTCACTTCGACGGCAGCCTCATGAGTAATTTCATCGAGCACTCCTTGAGCCCGAAGCTCTTGGACGTGCCCTGCGTGTCGATTCGGCCATCGAGCATCCGGACTACGTAATGTGCACCAGGTAAAACAAGCTCGACGTGGTGCGTCACGAGTATCTGTGGGCTTCGTAATGGACGGCTGGATGGAAGCAGCAGAGTCGATACGCACCACCGTTCGGTTAGCCAAAAGCGGTCCGCACAAGCATTTTTCATAGAGGAAGCGTGAGGTGTGACTATCCTGGATAGACTGTTACACATGTATGTTATGCAAAGAACAATGAATGTACCACGGCGCTTAATGGGTCGTCGAGGAGCACATATTTCTTTCTCGCGTATACCTAAGAGGACAGTCAGCAGCGATGTCTTGCCACATCATGCAGAACATACTGCTCGAGCCAGTGCGACCCTTGAGAGCACTGTGATTGAGCTTTCATTTATAAAGGGCAACGAAGATCTGACTGACCTGGCCTTCTGTCCGCCGGACAGAGAAACTCCCTTGACGCCGATCTCGGTTGCGTCACCGTCTTCCAGCATCTCGAAATCGGGGTTGAGGGCGCAACACTCGACGACGGCGTTATAGCGTTCCTCATCCATCGGTACCCAAACAGAATATTGTCTCTAATTGACTGAGATGTCAGTTAGCGGAGGTCCGCAGAAGTTATATGCTTTACGGTACCTGGTGACGAAGCCATGGCGATTGAGGCCGCATATGCTAGACCGTGCGTATTTCCGTGCTCGTCGACAGTGGGATTCTTGGACATAATAATGCGACCCCCGGGAAGTAAGGTCATTTCCCCCATTAGAGCCATCTGAAATCTGGTCAACAAGTGTCGCGAGCCAAAACAACTTATCGACGAACAAGTAACGCTGTTTTACCACTACAGAAAGCATCGGTCTCAAGATCTGCAGCATGTGTAGAAGGGGCATACCTGGCAGTGGGACCCGTAATTAGAGACAGTTTATTCTCCGGAAATAGAACGGAAACGTCCTTCAGCTCGAAACGGGGATCCTCATCGTTGTCCAGGATGGTGCTGGCGTCGGCCAGGCTCGAAGACTCGGATTGTGGTGTCGAATCTGGTGTTGGGGATTTTCCTTTAGTTTCGGCCTCCTCCACTTTGTTCCATCGGAAGGATGCATTCTCCAGACCCAAGCCTTCGTCCTCTGTTGCGAGCGTGGCTCGGAGAAGTCTTGCTTCAGGGATGACACTTTTTTTTGGTCACAACATGACCAGATCTCAGTAAAAAAAGTCACCTTGGTCCGCAACCTCGTCCTCAGCCAAGTAGACCTCGATACGCTTCAAAGCGACACCGGCCTAGAAAGGAAATCGTGAACTGGAAGCTTATGACGGGCGAAACCAACATGAACAAACAACGCACTTGAACAAGGAACAAATGTACGTTGGGACAGCTGCTCACGAACTTGAGAGGGAGC
>JARJLF010002272.1:0-44599 GCA_029378395.1 Mycena leptocephala
AAATTACCCGAAGTCGCGCCCATTGCCAAACCGCCGCTCTTCACATCTGCTCCCGCTCCTACATCTCTCCTCCCGCCACCCGCGATCTGACCGCAAGCTTCCGCAGGTATCCCTTCGACGTGATATACGTGCAGCTGAGTATTACACATCTGTGCAAAGTAGCATCAGTCCTCGGCGTCTAGCATGATGGAGGACAGGGATGAAAATAAATTTTCGGACAGGAATCGATGGCAGGGGGAAAATGAATGGAGAATAGGAACCAAACGCACGCAAGCCACTCGGTGGTAACCCTCATAACATACTCGACCAGCGTGTAGTGCGCCGTGAAGCCGTTCGGGCTGTAGCTGTTAGCTATATAAAATAAAATAGAAAATATAGTCAGTTGGCTCTGCTTTTGATGGGAGGGATCCCTAGAACTGAAGGGACCTACGGTTGTAGTACGAGAGCTGTTTAACAAGAAGTGAGAATCGGACGCGGATGAACAGGGTGCAAACACACCGCAAAGTCGGCAGACTGCAACACCCCATACATCCCGCGCACGATGAGTTCTATCCACGCGAGCAGCAGCAGCAGCACCGTCGGGTGCACCTTGCCTTTCTGCTCCCCCCGAGACGCGGTCTCTCTGCGCCGTAATGAGAATAATAACCAGCAGCGCCGCATTGCACGCGAGGAACGCGCTCTTCCCCGCCGTCCTTGAGATACGCGAGATTCTCAGTCGCCTCTAGGCTCTGCGTGTCTGCGGAGTCGAACGTGCCCAGATCCGCGTTCGCAAGGAAGGAGCCGCCGACGATGATGGCGGTGTTGGCGAGATGAGCACGAGGTGGAAGGTCGCCATGATGTTGTCGCGGTACAGGGGCTGCGCGAGGGGTGCGAGGACGAGGAAGGCGAGCGTGCGCTGCCTGCGTTCGCGCTTGGAGAGCATGGCGGTGGCGTCGCGCCGCGGTTGCTGTGTTGGTGCCAGGAGATGATGAAGCGCGAACGCAATCCCACATGCCTGGGATGCGAGGCGTCGGGTGGTATGTGGCTGCAAGCTTAAGGTTGTCGAAATGATACAAATCTCGCAGCGCAGCCTACTGTGAACAACTGTGTCTGGCTGCAGCCCACACTGTGGTAGGTCAGGAGGACAATTTTATCCCAGTTGGACAGAAAGCTGTTAAACCACTGAGTTTTGTTAGTCTAGGTTGGTTAAATAGGCAGCAAGCGATAGTCTCTCGTAGACAGATGCTACAACAATATTAGTGCTCGTGCCTCGCATGTTGTAGTCTGTTGATAAGGTCGATCGAATGATCGCTGGCCTGCTTATTACAAATCACAAAAATAAGTTGGATGCTGGTATGCATTCCAGAATGTGTTTTTCACAAATGTGAGGTATTTACCAGCATAAAATGAACAATATCTCCCCCCAACTCGCGGCGGCAGAGTTGGAGAACTAGGGATTCAAACTTTGATGGCTCATGGATGACAAATCCTGACATAATCTGCTTTTTTATTCCGCGAGCATGGAAGTGGAAACATAAAATTTGAGGAGATATTTTGGGGTATTTAAATACCCTTTCTCTCTGGAAGTTTGAAGGTGGGAGTCCTGGAAGTGCTAAACAGGCATGGCAAAATTTCAAACTCCGACGATTTGTAATAAGCAGGCCACCGATACACGTGGCGCGGTTAACTACAGACTAAGCAAGCGACTTGCCAGATTGTGTAGGCATACGAATGGGGCAGCAATGATCGTGACAAACGGGGAAGAAAGTTCGACACAAGACGGGCCGCAGTGGGAATAAAACACAGCAAAAGGTAGTCTGGAAGGAGTTAAATAAACAGGATGGGCAGAGGAGGGGGGAAAGAGCAAGACTATATGGGGAAAAAGCACAGCCGAGGAACCATTTGCTTAAAGGACGGTAATCGTCTGGGCTAGTGGCCACCTGGAAAGACATTCAATGCCAGTCTTCCCCAGATGAGTGTGCAAACACAGTCGCATATTCGCTAACGAGTTCAGAGAGGACCGATTCAACGGGACATCAACCTGACATCAGATAATCGGGATGCGATCAAGTAATGTGAGAGAAAGTACTATAAATATCTGTTTTGAAGACCATTTAAAGTAATCCCCATCGGAAAGAAATAACAAAGGACGCATCAAATCTTCTGAAAAACACTGATAGGGCCACCCAATAACCCACGACTAAAGATAATGCGCATAACAGAATCAAGTCAGCAACGATTTGGCGCCAATATAACAGGAAATGCAGCAATGATGTCGGAAATGCTGGGTCTCGCACGGGAGTCTGCCACCCATGCCGCACCCACAAGATCCCACACTTCATCCGGGATGTCTGCGGGTTGTTCAGGACGTTCGCCGGCAATAACCATCAGCATTGCTGCTACGTCCGGAGTCACATCCGCGAAGGGGGGCCCTCCGGTGTACAGCTACGAAGAGTTAATCTGCATTAAACTGTTACAGAGGATCAAGAAACTGACCTCGAGACAGACGCATCCGTAAGCGTATACATCGGTCGCAGGAGTCCGCGCGAATCTCTCGCAGCCGAACACTGTGGGCGCAATTAATTCGGGCGCGAACCACCGAATACTCCCTGCGCGGTTCGAGCTGGATGCCAACACGCCTGCCGTGGAATCTCCGTCGTAAATCGTGGTTGCCAGCCCAAAATCTGCTAGGCATGCGCTGCCTGCGTCAGAAATTAAAATATTAGTGCCGCGCAGGTCGCCATGGACAATGCTTTTAGAATGGAGATACTCCAGTCCCTGCGCGATTTCGAGCAGCTAGCGTGGAGTATATGAGTGGTTTTACGACCCAGTGCCATATCTACACTCACCAGGCGACTCACAGCCCCTCGCCCCCGATCTCTCAGATATTTAGAAACCGTCCCATACTTCATCCACGGAGAAACCATGCAAAGGGTGGACGGAAATGTCTCGCGATCGATCCCAATGAGATGGAGAATGAATGGGTGCTGCAGCTCCTGCCAAACCAACGCTTCTCGGCAAAATTGCTGAGGAAATCGAACATCAGAGTGTGTATCCCAACCTCTCACAACAGGCTCACCAAGCGGTTACGATGCGAGGCGGAGTCGGCCGTGAATGTTCTTAGCCTTTTCAGAGCCACGGGTGTACCGAGATAAGAGGCACGATATACATCACCAAATCCTCCTCCGAATGCTGGATGCTCGTCGCGGTCCTCGACTCCGGAACAATCGCGAAGGAAGTTGCTCGCTGGCTTCTGCCAACTGCTGTAGCAACCGCCGCGCCCTTGAGCGTGAATTAGCATTGGGAAGTGAACCTCTATCGAGCACCTTTAAGGTCGTTGCGTGTAAGATCGAGCATACATGAAAAAGATGGGAACGAACGTTTTGGATAATATCCAGAAATGATTGAGCATCCACTCCATGTAATTGCTTGACGGCATGTCTAGCCTCCCGGGAGTCGAGGATGGCAGCGAGCGACGTGCAGATCTCTTCCTCAATTTGCTCGAGATTTCCCCGAACATTAGTCCCGGAGGAAATCTGCTCATCCCAGAGCTCATTTGCCCCTGTCGCCACTAGAGATCGCCGGCTTTCCCACATTTGCAACACGCTAGGGATGTCGCGCAGTGCGCGAGTATCACGGGGATTGGGTTGCGTGCCGGAGGACAACGGCGATGGACGATCCTCAATGGTTCCTGTCGCGATAACTGATTCATAGGGAGGGGGTGCCGGAATATTTTCCCGCCAGGACTGGATCCGGAGGACGGCCTGCGATTCTGCTCGACTCGCATTATTTACAGGAGGCGGGATATTTCGTTCCTGCCTGTCGGATCCCACGTTCGTTGGGTGAGTTGGGAGTGAACCGCCGACTCTTCTCGGGATTTCTTCGTCTTGATGATATTGTACGGATCCAAATCTCACGGATCTTTGTGAGCGAGAGCGATCCCGCACTGGAGGAAAGTCGGTGGGAATCTGCGCGGGAACGGAGGATGGGGTAACTTGTACTGGGTTGTGTGGCGTGGCGTCCCAATTATTGCGCTCTAGGGTCGGTTCCCCTGAGGCATACGGCTCCACTGTATACGGAGTGGCGTCGTTTTCATAGCGTCGCGTGAGAATGTCTTTCAAACGATTCCGTTTTTGTTCCATTGCTGTCCCAATCTTTACAATTGAAACATACGATTCACATATCAGAAATTATTGCAGTAGAATGGGGCAATTATGAGTTAGGACCGCAGTACCATGGGACGGCGACGTACATCCAACAAATCCATCCGTTGGGTCGCTGAAAGGAGGCGCGAGTACTGAGGGTGATTGCGAACCGTTTGAAAGATGAGGCCCATTGCCCGCGAGTATTCCACAAATGCGGTCTCCAGACCGGTGTCATCCTGGCCATTGTATGATCCAGCAAAGAGTGAATCACCCGCCTGGCGATGGACCTCCACAAGCGTCAAGTAGTGCTCCAAGCTCCGAAGAGGGTGGGTGCCATTCGGATCCAAGTCCAATGGATGTGTATGGGCGGGATGTGTCGACATGAAGGAGGAATAGTGAAGGACGGAGGAAAGAAGGCTATGTTATGACGTGTGACGACATGACAATCAGTGACTTCTTTGTTCCCGCGCTCCGCTGGGCTCCCCCGGGAAGACTCGGAGATACTAATCAGGATCTCTTGTTTGCAATGCAATTGCAGATGAGCAGTTTGGGGAGGAACAAGTTAACGTGGGCCAAACTTGCAGTGTTGTCACTTAAGGGGTTAATAAGGGTAATTTTTTTTGTTAAGGCCTTAACACCTAATTACGCCTTAATATTAAGGGCTTAAGTTAAGGGGTGCTCAATTTTTTTCTTTGTCAGATCGTAAGCACAATCAGCTGTCATAATCATTGCCAGACCCTTCCAGTTCCCTGTAATCTAACTCTTCGTCCAAGTGCTCAGCAGCCAACAACTCCATGAGCAATGTTTCCCTTATGAAAGGATGCAGAGCCACCTTGAGAGGGCGCTTGATTTGGAGTAACGAAGAGTTTCACCAACATACTGTAGTATTTCGTTCAAATCGACACTGGGTGTGACGCGTGACCCAAAAAACCAATTCGACATTTCGACAGCAGCCAAAATTTGGCGTGACACCAGCGAAATTTTCGACATTGAAATGAAAAATTTCGGCTTTTTTGGGTCTCAAAGGCAAATTTGAGCCCTGTGTGACGCTCGGGAGGTTCGACAAACGGCTGCGTGACGCGTGACCCTTGCCAAATTTCGATATCGATAGGGAGGTGCGTGACGCGTGACTGTCGATTTGAACGAAATACTACAGTACAAGGAAGAAATTTGGCAGTTGACAGCCCCATTGTAGTTGCCAACCATTGAAGTTCTTCGCCATCCTCATCGTCCGAGAGATCCCGCGCAGCTACCATCCATTTGGCATGAACCTTCGGCCAGGAACGGCAGAAAAAATTATGTAATTGTCATCGATAAGTCTTAATTAAGGCTTAACGGGACCAAAGCTTGAAGCTAAGTCCTAATATTAAGGGGTAATTATGCCTTAACTTAACTTAAGTCTTAACTCTTGAGGACAACACTGGGCCAAAGAATATGCCAGAGATGCCCGAGTGATTTGATAAACTGTGTCAGATTACTCTCACCCCAGAACTCTTCTGCTTCGTTTCTGCTCTTGGAGCCACGAAATTCAGCAATATTCAAGCACTATTAAATCTTCCAGCGCATCTCTGCAAGACTCAATCCGCCCCTACTGTGACAATATTTGAAGCTATCGACTCCCTCAAGTCTGGGTTCCCCGGCCAAGCTTCCGTGCGTCCCCAAATGGCTCGAGAGGCGGTAAAGTGGCATGTTCAGATCTACTGCTGCCACCCTTTTCACCCCGCCGGACATTGCTTCTGCACAGGGCCCGCCAGCACTCCCACACTTCACATGCAGGTCAATAAGGCTCCAACCATTTAGTTTTCGTTTGCGGATCCGGACAAATCAAACGGAACAGTATTTAACCAGTTTTAAATCATTTAAAACAGTTTATAAATGGTATTTTGGCGGGCAGGTTCTTTGGACGTATCTGGAGGATCAACCCGAGTTATCTGACCATAATAAAGTCCCAGATAAGAGCCCACCCCCGTTGCCAGTTCAAAAAGAGGTGCACCAAGGTGGTTATGAAGCGGGATGACGGCGGGAAGCAGGCGCGATGTGTTCGCCGAGACAGCCGAGATATCACAGCGAATAACAGCATCCAAAGGCCTCAAAGATATTTATTTATTTAATTACTCCAAATTGTCACGGCGGGTCTTTGGTGACGAAGGTCATCGTGACCGTGACCCTCTTCGACGGCGGCAACGCGACGGCCCCTCCGTGACCGTGACCGTCACCTCCCTACAGGGCGGTACAGTAGTAGAGAAAGTTCCCAGGTGATGCCTAGCAACACATTTCATCGTCCTATCATCGTATGTGGCCGCAGCGGGTGATTTCCATTGTAGCAAGCTTATATAATTCAACGTCCCGACGCCCTGTGACGTCCTGACCCCTCGAAAGTCCAACGATACGCGCTCAGAGTATACACAATGTTCATAGCATCAGAGAGGCCAGCAGAAATAATCTGCTGCCGAGGGAGTTACTCCTCGTTGAGCTGCGGGCATTTCAAGTTTAGGCAGGCCACGTCCTGTGACGTCCTGGCACATCGAAACACCCCAACGATTATAATTGCCACAAATAAATCATCTCCAACCATTTAGTTTTCGTTTGTGGACCCGGGCAAAATAAACGGAAACGGTATATAAACAGTTTAAAACCGCTTTAAACAGTTTATAAATGGTATTTTTCAGGGCAGGTTTCTCGCACCTGTGTGGAGGGGTCAAATCACGTAACTTGATCATTCTGAACGTGCAAATTTTTGACCTCGAAGTGTACCAAGATGCTCGTGAAGACGGGATAAAGGTGGAATACAGGCACATTATTTGCCGAGAAGGCCGATCACCATCAAACACGTACTGATTTCGAAGGTCATGCATCTTGGTGGGTGGCTCTGTGCCCCGAGACTATGTCCGGGTCTCGAGCACACATATCGACCAGGCTGGCACAAATTTCTGTATCAGGAAACAATCTACCAGACGTGGTAAGTGATTGATTCTTGACACCCGTTTAAACCGTTTACAAATCGTTTGTAAACTGTTTGCTACCCCGGACAAACTAAACGGAAATAAAAACGGTTAAAACCGTTTGAAAACGTTTACAATCGGAAACGGTTGGAGTTCACTTATTTTCCCATTCACTGTATTTTGACAGGTTCTGGACCCACGTTAGCCGAGCTTTGGCGAGGTCGGTGCGAGATCGGCCCAGGGGCCTCGGCAGATTCGCCTAGGTTCGGCGAGGCCCTCGGACCGACCTCGCGCTGACCTCACCAAAGCTCGGCTAATGGGGTCCAGGCTCGGCTCGAGGAACCGTCAAAATGCAGTAATAAGTATACGCGGCAGTGGAAATGGTACTGCTCGGTATCGTTCGGCATCGGCGGCCAATGGCCGCCCATTCACTTTTCAGTGGAATCCACTGGCCATCCATCCTCACGTGGTCCGCCATTGGGGGTCAACAGCTTACGGTGGAGGTCAGTGGCCCAATGATCACACGAAGATCCCGCAAGATGGCTTGTTTTCCTGTGGAATTTGGCAACTTCCATTCGACTCTCAATCAGCGTGAGGCCCGAGGGCCACTGAAGTCCAGTAGAACCCGTTAAGCTATATTGCACCTCACTGTACCAGTGGATATTGCCTGAGCTCATGGTCCACTGGAGTCCAATGTTTTACATTGCATGGCGTTAGAAATCGCTGGCCACTCATGGTCTACATTGTGTTTTACCGTATTTTTCATGCGTCTCGCAACCACCTAATAGATAAACTGGATCACAATGTAATGTCTGAGGCAAATGAATTTATTCAGGTGCCGTCAATTGAAACCCCTTGTCAAAAAGCATCCAAGCGGACCGCAGATGCAGACAACGGTGAATAAGAGGAGACATCAGTGGCTACGAAATTACTCGAACTCGAAATTGTTGATAATTAAACCCAATACTCCCCGTTGCTTCTGCCCAGAACGCCGCAGATAGCTCTTGGTTTTTCTGAACCACTTGTTTCAAAAAAATCGTAATTCACATCCGACATTTGGCGCAACTAGGATTCGAAGCCATGTCGAAATGTGGGCGTGTTTTCGAAAGTAGTCAAGAGTGGGCACGGCATCCTTTATGTAGCGGTAGCTAGCGGCATTCATGGGCAGAAACTGGTTTCCATATGGAGGCTATAACTAAAAAGACGAAGATGAATTCAATGATCTGCCAACAAGATCCATATGAACCTGAAACAGTGACCAATCTACAGTGGAATCCAGCAGGACATAGTTGACTCCACTGGAGTTCAGTGGATGAAGTAAACACCAAGGCCCAATGCGGACTGGTGGAGATTGCCGTCAGACGTTATCTTATCTTGGCCTACCATGGGAAGCATCACCTAACAACACCCCTTGATATCTGCCAGTGGCCGCCAAGGGCCAGTGGCGGCCATTGGTGGCCGCCAACGAACTTTCCACCGGCGGGTATATTACTCTCAAAATGCCGTGATTGTGCCCGCCGCCCGGAGAATAAACAGAACTTCCCTATCCGCAGGCAATTAAGTCTCCATTCAACCAATCAAAATAGCGAGAATGATTCGATGGAAGGTAAAGAAAGATATCAAAGATGACTGACAATACAAATTGCAATATGTTTGGCCGGTTGAATCTCACTGTGTTCCGGCCCCGATGGACAGAGGGTCTGGCTAGGTGCATAGACAGAGCCCTAGACAAGGCAGTCTGACTACATGTGGCTACATATGGCTACACCACGTGGATGTGGTACGTCTACCTCAGTTACGTCTGTCTACCTGAGTCAACCAAAATAGACAGAGAGTAGACGAAGGTAGCCAGAGGTAAACTCACATGGGCCAACTTCTTTAAAAAAAATTCAAAACAGTTGAGTGAATGTGTCTATGGGCGTGGACAGATGTAGACAGATGTAGACACAACTAGCCGGACCCTGTCCACATGACATAGACACATATAGCCACAGCTGGACGAGCGGGGACAGACATGTGTCCACAACCCTCTGTCTACCCCCATCGACGAAGGTTGGCAGGGGTTAGACAGATATAGCCACATCTAGACGAGGGGGACAAAGGCGTGTCCATGGGGGACTGGAACGCAGTGTCTGGGGGAAATAATTGAATGAGTCTCCCACCATGCAGATTTGATATGCACCACATTGCCTCACTTCCGAATCATCGCGAGCAAAAAAAAAAAAAGGTACTCTGAGAAATGATCCATTTCTGTAAAAGGCTTGCGGGTGTGCACAATATTGACAGAGTTGACACGGTGTCTTGATCCCTGCAGGAATTGAGACTGAGCGCAGGAATAAATGCAGGAAGCGCCGGCTACTTGGAATGACGGTCGCACTTGAAGCCATAAGAATACAGCACGACCATGAATCTGAGCAGTGGAGCGGCTCCGGCGGCGGGAATAAAGATCGGTTGAAGTGATCATTATATGCCTTGAGTTCTTAAGCACCTACACTTCTCCGTATATGGATGGAGCCGACGGTTGGATAAGCGCCTGAGTCGCCTTGGCCGCACGAATAACTGAACCTAGGAATAGCTGAACCATTTCCTCAGACCTTGTTGCAAAAAATGCTTCCTCCACAACACCCAGTTCACGCACAAAACCCTTGACTTCCCCGTGTTCAAGTTTGGGCTGAAGCAGGTCAAGTGGCTGCCTCAGGCAATCGTAGATAGGAGCTTGCAGACACCAAGATCGAGAACAGCCCTAGGCCTCGTGGCATTTTTGTTAAGGCTGATGCCCAGGTATGGATCGTCACCTGCCGCCCAGAAATTGAAGGACAGACTGACGCCAATGTCTTCATCCCAGCCATGCTCCCAGACGACATTGCCCAGATGCTCCTCGTGTGTCTGATTGTAATTTGTCCCGACCTCGTGGCCACACGAAAACATACAGTACGACGCGTACATTTCCATGCTCTACCGTGAGTTCTTGTGGGTCGCCAGTGACAAGTTAGTGGACAGCGATAGTCTCAGTACATTGCTCGACTCCATGATGGAGAGATCCTGCAGCGTTGGACTTGGACTCGAGGTCTGGGGCCAGATGGCGCAAATACTTTATTAGCTCATCTTAAGCTCTGGGCGGTGTGCGTCGCCATAGGTCCCTTCGGGCATTGTGCAAGTCCAGCAATCACGATCACCTGACCGTGTCGAGTTTCGTTCCGTGCGCGTTGTCTGTCTCAACCACCGAATCGAGGCGAGGACCACATATCAGGATCTCCGACGTACCTATTTTCCTCAAACGTTACATACACGCTCCCACATTCCTTTCAATGCTACTGCATCGAATCTCCAATCAAGGCAATAAATATTGGTTCTCGATTGCTATGATTCTCATCTCACACTTCCTCTCTTACATTCATTTATTTACTTATCCATCTATTCATTACAGACTTTCCTCTATTTCATCTACGTACGCCAACGCAACAAGTGAAGACCCGAGTCGTCGGCCTTCTCGGACTACGCCGGGGATCGAGCTGACTATGGCCTGGGCACCCACAAGTCACCGTTGAGCGGCGCAACGTGCTCTCCTTATTTCGTCTTTGCGTAGCTCCTGGTTGGTTCGACGGCAAGGGCTTCGCTCTAGCAGAGGCATATATATGCCATGGACTCTTTACCTATTTTTGGACCGATCATATTTACACTCGTTACTGCTGTCATGTACAGGGGTTCGCACCACCACCATCCAGTTTTCTGAGCCATTTCCTCTGCGAGTCTGAGCCCTTACGAGTCTTCTAAGCCAAGTATATTGAGTCCATATCTGTCTACTCGTACTTCAGATTCTTCCTTCCGGGCTATCGGCTTCCTACGGCACCCTTGCATTCATTTACCCAGCACGAACAGCACCTCCTCTGTTCACCTCTGGACACAACCTATCTTCTACAGCGGTCCCGACCACCTTTCGATCTTAAGTTTCAGTACATCTTAAGTTCTACTACTGTAGTGCAAGGTCGTACTATACGCACCTCAACATCACATTCCTAGGACTTGAGTTCACACTGCACTCGAACTTAAGATGCATCAAAGATTCCACATTTAAATAATGAAGTACACAACACTTAAGTCGCCACGGAACTGAAGTTTCGCACAACTCCAGTTCCACGTTGTTCAGTTCTGCATATGGACTTGAGTTGCGGCACCGCCACAGTTCCGCACAACTCAGGAATGAGTCAGTGCAGTCTTCTTGAATTCCAGCACTATTTGGGGCAAGTCCATCAACTAACTCGCACCAAAATTAATATAGGAGTCAGCTTGAGTGAAAAGCGGAAGGAAATGAAAAGGAAACTCACTGGAGAATGAAAATGAACGCAAGTGTGCGCCAAGTACATTGTAAACTGCCACTAGAAAGAATCAGCGGAGTCCGCCAGAATAAAAATGAAGCTCATCCGAAGATGGAAATGAACATGAGTGCCCACCGAGTACAGCCTTGTAAACACTGGGTTTAAAGAGTGAGCTGAAATGAGAATGAGAATGAAAATTAAAAAGATTTGATGGCACGCGAAACAGAGGTGGCATTCACAGAAAATGACGCGGATGAAGGACACCGGTAGACCCCAAGTCAAATCGAGTGACAAGCGATGGTGCACATTGTCTCTCATGGAAGGGATTTCACAGGCGCCCCACAACGACAGAATAGAGTATGGGGGGAAGAAAATCCACATACGGTGTCGAGGGCGGAGTTTCCCCCGACTACTGAGCACAGCTTACACCCAAGGGAAACTTTTAGTTGATCTTCGGACACCTACCAACGTCAGCTTGTAGGAGTTGGAATATCACAGTTGTTGGATTGGATAAAATGTCTGAGCATGGCTCTTGAATCGTTGGAAGTTATAGAATCACCGGTCTTGGGTCTTGAATTGTATTGAATGACCGGCCTTGGGTCTTGAATCGTATTGAATCGCCGGTCTTGGACCTTGAATCATTGGGAATCGTCTGTCTTGTTGTCTTGTTGCCTGGATCCACCACCATCTTTGTTCAAACTTTGCAGAACTTTCAGTTTCGCTTTGGAATATTGGCGAACCTCACGGTTCCCTGCTATTTGTGTTGTTTGCGTTGGAAACTTCAGAATCCCTTTGGATCCTCAGTTTCCATCGTTCTAGTCGGTCATAACTGACTCAAGTCTTGGTGTCCGAAACAGATATCCTTTGGGATCTCTTAGTTTCGTACATAACAAATGCTTGCTACATCTTACAACGACTTCTTGAATTAAACTTTCTTCCGATCAACCTTTACAAGGCTCTGAATCAGGACTGACACTCGTCTGGTACCTCTTGGACAAATGTTACACCGCACTTGCTGCATACTATTGGTTGTTTGGGATTATACTCGTCTGTTCCATCCGATTCTTTGGTTGTAGTATTTTGTTTTGGCTGTTTCTGTTAGTTTCCATCCTAGGTTCGGAGCTCACTTATCAATGCCGTGGCAAAAAATAACTGCTGTAACTTTCCAAGTGAAGTGCTGCAGGGACTTTGTTAGTGCCTCATAGTACTTGTTTTCGTTGTTAACTATACAATCCAAACCTGCTGGCCGCATACTACAATCTGGACCCGAACTCACTAAGGATTGCGCTAGTCTTTTGGGAGTGATAAGATATTTGTTTGTGTGGTTTTAGTGTTGTTTCACAACACACTATAACTAGTATATTCAAGACGTATAGTAAGTGCACCATTTCAGCGGTAGGTGCGGTTGATCAAACCAGAGGGAAACCAGCAAAGCAGCCAAAGATTTGAGTACTTAAAAAGATGTAATGGAGAGCTCTCGGCTAGAGGTCAAGGGCTAGTTCCGGTACACGAGAGTTACAGAGAGAGAGAGAGTAAAAGTTGTGAGTGGTCACAACAAGGTAAGTGGCGTAATGATTATATTGACCAAAAGTCTAGCTACATACACCGGTAGTTTATATAGTAGGTAGGTAACATGTGAATAAAGAGTGTGATGGTTGAGAAGGGGTATGCGATGCGACCGAGGCATCAAGGAGAACAGATGGGAATAAGGAGTGTGTGAATGAGACGAATTAGGAATGTGTGCAGCGATGAAAGAGAAAAGAAAATAAGGTGCGAGAGCGCACTGTTACACTCAAGTTGAACGTGGAACTGAGTTCCACAAAGGTGGAGGGAGTATCGGCTACCCCTACAGGCGTAGGGCAGGGGAACTTAAGTGTCTGAGGTGGTCGAGACCGCACAAAACTTAAGTTGAGCTCATTGTATTTCATCATGGCGATGGAAATGTGCAGGGTGTATCTCGGATCAGAGAAGCAGGTGAATGATGATGAGGATAAGGAAGACATCTTTGCCGCACAGATGGGACATACACCCTCTACCGTGTGCGTGCACTATGGCGTGAAGTTGGCTTGATTCCCTTCTTTTCCAGTGAGCTGGTCAGTCGCTTCCGTTCTGCCTCTGTTATGCACCACCAGCTGTTTGGCCTTCTTCCCGGAGTTGACGAGATCCTTCCTCTAATCAGCCGTGTTCGGATGTGCACCTGCTGCGTTGGCAATCGAGGTGAGTCAGCAGCTCTGGCTGTGGCGACAGATGCACGAACTCGGTGCAGAGCTGAGTAGAAAACTGCAGCAGACCATTGTGCAATGATGATGAGAGTGGTTGGCTGAGAGGTGGTGAGGTCATTGTTTGGTGCTCGCCTCAGGAACAAAGATGTGGCTGTGCTGCATCACCATTCCCTCTGCGCTCACCTTGGTCAGTTGCTGCTCACTGAACGTGTTTCCGATTAGAGCCATTCTTCATAATGAGCTCTCTCTTTACTTTCCTTCCACATTGTCCAGGTCATGTATCCGGATCAGTAGCAGGATAGACCAAACCCGGCACTTACATATATTCGGACCCCGGCACAATGGCACATTCAGCCTACAGGCGGCACATTCGGGGCTGCAGCCGGTACATTCCCCGAATGTGCCACTTGGAGCGGATGGCCGGCACATTGTATTTGCCGCCGCATCTGTTTAACTTTGGCACATTCATGCCATCAATTGAGGATTGATCACCTCAGACAGGGGTCGCACTGCCACTTCTCATATCATTACGAGTCTTCAAGGTGGAAATGCGACCGATAGTCGTAAATAAACCCCTCAATTGATAGCTATCAACATCTGTGGTACACAATAGAAAGCTCGACGCAGATAAATACTAACTACGTAAATAAATAGCCCCAAAATCAAAGCTATCCGTGTGCGGCTTTACGCGCACGGGCAGGTCATTATCACGGAGTAGGCAACAAATAGAAGCACCAGATTAGCGGCTGCAGTAGAAATAAAAGTGTTACCGTCATGGCCATAGCCAAGCCAGAAAGAAACATGACTGACAAAACGCGATCGGAACGGATCGGCCGCATTGAGCAGTAATAAACATCTGGAATTGATACTCGCCACTACTGTTGAACTTGGGGTCAGTATCAGCAGTTTTATAATGATTCTGGTGCACCTCCTTGACTTTCTTTGTTTGACGCTCCGCAATCGCCTCCTCCGCACTACGGTTAAGGATCATTGGAGCTCTGGAACACACCGACGCTTCAGGGAGAGTGTTTTTTCCATCAACGTTAACTCGTGGTGCCCGAAACATCAACGATGTGGCCATGAGCTAGAGGACACAATATTGGAACATTTCGGACAGCAGAGAATATAATAGAGGCCTACGACAGAAAAGTTCAACTCCCAGATTTGGGCGCACTGACTTAATGAAAGGTCGAGTGTCATTTTCTGAGTCGTCGGACAGCGTTTGGTTGGCGAGAGACTTTGCGAGCAACTCATCGACATTCTCCGGAATTGTGTGGCCTCTATTGAAGCCTCGAGTAAAACCGCTACCGCAGATGAAATGCCGGTGACTACGCGATGAGCCCTGGCTTGTGTTCAGTACCAGAGCGACAAAAAAAAAACCTCTCGGCTGGGCTGCCAGCTGTACACGTTGAGGCATTCAGATCACCAGCTGCGTATCCCCAGGATTTCCTTAAGCACGGGAATATCAATTTATTCGCGCTCGATGAAGTGAGGTGCGTACGAGATGACCTGGTGTATGCATCTATCCAGGAGTTGAGGTTGGAAGGAGGCTGGCCATGGTGCGACTGTCGACGTACATGGCGTGGAGCTCGATCAATGAACGTTACGATACCGAGACCCTGTCAAGGTCACTGGCGGTAAGCTTCGAGCTGGTGAGTGCCATCAGTGGGCGTTTTGATGCGCCTTTGACGTGTTGGCGGGTGTGTTGGGGCAAGGGGTGGTGGTGGGAGGAAGAGAGGAGGCAGGATGCGTTTGGGGCAGATAAGACAGGTGTGCTTTCCCAGAACAGTCAGTGCCAAGCCCGGCACATTCCCGAAATGGAATGTGCCGGCTGTGCGCTGAATGTGCTGGGGGTTCGAATGTATGTACGTGCCGGCCTTCGTATATACCCGATCAGCCTGGCAGACACTTGGCGACCTTTGGTATCAAGAAAGCGGTAGAAGAGCAGGGAAACATAATTGCCAGTGAACCATCGTACGAATATGGGTCGGTGAGAACAATTACGTCGTGGCCACTGCGAAATCAAACGTCACTCATACATTACGAGTATGCCGCTCCCCTTGAGGTGCACCATCACACCGCGATCCACAGAGGCGGCAGCTCTTATTCGGGCGACAGTTCCTTAGGCGCGTGCTCGAGAGATCTTCAGTCAGGTCTGTTTTGCTTGAGTAGACAGGCTACACGCGTATATCTTCACCACTTACTGGGACGGAATAGTTGGGAATCATGGACGTACCCCGCTAACGAGTAGACTCGTAATCAGTCTGCCTACGCCGTTCTAACAAGGCGGGCCTGTTGCTGTAGGCAGACTGGTACTTCTTGGATATCCCAATTGGGCTGGGGCGGACTTTGAAATTTAAGTGACTTTTTCACAATCTTATTCCGTTTACACTCAGTTTTTTAGTTTATGTTTCGGTTGAAGCTGGGGTAATAAATAAAATAATTATCCCTTTGATTTGGCCTCCTTATATTTTCTCTTTATGGTACAGAGCACCGTAAAACCTGAGGATAGTTTTAGTGGAAATCAACTTCGGACCGTGATCTCCGGAATTGCGGCGGCTCATTGCGTCATCGGTCTCACTCAATGAACAACTTAATTTCAAACTCCACCCCAGCCCAATTGGGATATCCGAGAAGTACCAGTCTGCCTACGGCAACAAGCCCACCTTGTTAGAACGGCGTAGGCAGACTGGTTACGAGTCTAGCTAACGAGAGTGTTGACATTTACGATATAGAAGCAATTTGGATATCACTCACGCAACATAGTGTGTAGGTATAGAATTACACGGCCCAGTCCCGTTCAGGACTGCTTTCCAGGAATTATCCCGATGGGCCGCACTACACCCATTTGAGCACCCGTCATAAAGCTGTTCCCATCATGCACTGCCCCGTGGTTTCTCATCGATCGCCACGATGTCGAATGCATCCTCGCTGCTCGAATTCCCCAACGAGCTCCTCTTACTCATTGCTGAGGAGCTGGGCGCGGGCGACCGCCGTGCACCTTGCAATGACCTGCACGCGGATGAGCCTCCCACTAATACCAGTCATCGTCACACGCTTTGACTGTGACCCACCATCTTCTTCCGGTGAACTTCAATCGCTTTACTTCACCCGAGAGAATCTGCCTCTGCTCCTCGCTCTAGGCATCACATTTGGTGTTAGCTCTGTAAATGCCATCGACTGTGCACTTGTCTACGATGTCCGGGATGTTCGGGAAAAGGAGATGCTCGACGCTGTCGCGGCTCTGAATTCCCTCGCCAGACGGCTTTCACATCTCGGTCATGTGCGATTTTGCCCTATTTACGATTCATGGATGCTGAAGAGCAGAAAATTATCTGGTTATCCAGACGTGGTGGCAGCGTTCTTGAACAGCGTCGCACGGCGGGGAGACTGTGGACTCACTGTCTACGCTGGATGGAGACACTATGATACTTCCGATCCCCTCCCATTTGTGCATGTGCATACCTTTCCAAAGGCTGGGCGGAAATCTTATGTGCGGAAATCGCTACGGAAATTGGTTTCTTGGATCACATTCTCTCGCATCGTTGCATTTCCACCCGCACTTGCACCAGCCCAAATACCCGTAACGCCAGCTGTGAAGTCAACAGAGCGCTTGGGCGTGAAGGGGATCCCCTTTGTTTCAAACTCTACCCTCATGACTCTCGACATCCACTCCTCCTTCCTCTTTCACGCCAACCCTTACAGATGGACGCTGCATTTGCTGAACACGTCACCCCTTGCATCCCTCTCCCTTGACAATATTGATCTCATGACTTTCGATTGGGCCCTCACCCTTCCTGCCCTCACGATACCCACGCTCGCATCGCTCACAATCGGGTCCAGGCGCATTGCCATTGCCGTGCCGGATCTGCACCTCTTCCTCGCGCGGCATCCATCCATCCACACCCTCGACCTCTCCTTCTACATCGGCGTCGGCGATTTTTTCCCGTCCGCCACAACTTGCGTCCTCCCGCGCCTGGAGGTCATCCATGCGTGGCCAGAGTACCTGCTGTACTTTTTCTCCGCAGGTGCAGAACCGGATGCGGATCCACAGGGGTGGTACCCAAACCTCTGGCGCGTCGTCGTCACGTCTGATGACCTGTCTTCACATGAGGTGACACGGTTCAGACGGGTGGTAGCGTGCATTGCGACGCGGCCGGTCGTCCTGCAAATGGAACTGGTCGGGGAGTTAGCGCATCATTGCCAGGTCCCCCGAATCTGGCATTAGTCCCGGAATATATTCTGACGGCTCAAGCGGTATGAGTATCGCAAATATCTACTGGTAATAGGAGCTGCGTAACAACACTGGACAGATAAATATCATGTCCTCAATTTATACTCAATTCATACTCTTAGCCTATCGAACATTTGTGTGGCGTCCGTATTGGCCAAACATCTGTCTGCTTCCGCGCTCTGTTGGATCTATAATTCTTTCTTTTTTCAGTCCTGGTTTCCAGAGAGTTATATTCTCTAACCCTGATTATCTTCCGACTCCGCGAGCAACAGTTTGGAGATCGAATCCCTTCGCAAATGCGCATGAGTGTCCCGAATTGATTGCTTTGGAGAACATAGAATAGCATTAACTAACGAGTGCCGTCTTATCGAGGGCTCTACCCAAAACGAGTGCAGATAGATAATTGGAATCGCTTTGAGTTACGCATCAGAGGGCGAAAAATGGATCAAGAAACAGCTCACAACAATGGGGTGCGTCTCTCCCTTGATCGGGTCACAATCCACTGTAGACCTCGCGGTACTTTGCGACTTCAGTGAATCAGAACCAACACAGGATGCCGCAGGAACGAAGTTGACCTGTGCACTGGCGACACCATATATCTTGACCGGGATGGTTCAAATCCGGTCCCAGTCAACCACGTTCAAGTTGGAAGTTCCCTGGGCACCATCCTGGTCTGTGCTGGGCATAGTGGTGAGCGAGTGGCTTGAAGCATCAAGATGAAGGAGGAGTCAAAACGCTGCGCCACCACTGATGCAGATCATGATCGACATTTTTGATGAAGGCGCTACCGTACCGGGTTAGGGGTCGAGGGTTGAGTCTAAAATATATTCAGGCTCGAAGTAGTTTCATTTCAAAATATTCAGATGGCTTATGTCCGCCGATCTCCGGCTAGGGTCTGTGCAGTATTCTTTATTGGAACCACCGTAGTAATACATCCTTTCCTTCCTTCAGGTTCCGGTTCTTCGGACTTGATCGGAATTTTCCTATTTCTGACCCACGGGAGACTGCGGTCTTCAGGGCTTTGAAGGATTGGATAGTCCGACAATTCGCCTTGTTCATAGTCGTCTCCAGGCGGTTACTCAGAAAGGCACATCGGGCCGACATTTCCTATTGAATCCCGGCACTCTTGGCTCCCACGAAACAGCCTAGACGAGGCTGCATTACGTGCCGCTTATACCGGAAACACCGGGTAGAGAAAACAAACTATTGTAAAGGCAATTTAAAGACATCTTCATTTCATTTTAGATGGGAATTATGCATTGAATCGAGTATCGCGCTAGCTCCCTTGAGTGCACCACGATGGTATTAAAACTCCAGTCGGTGTGGTAAAATGGAGAAATTAATACAGTTCTTGTACACCATATTTAATTTGAACGTGAGACGGTAGACCGCGCTGTGAATTGCGATGAAATTGTGGGATTATCAATCCCCCCCCTGCATCGCGAATCATGGGCGGCCGTCGATTTCCGCCGCGTCTTACGTTTTCCGCGCCCGCCGGTCGCTTATGTTCTATTGCAAACATCTCCGGGTCGTACTTACGGCGACCTGATTCTGTCTCCATCTAGTTCGGGGCGGGCCGGAAATTGGCGGACAGCGGTGTCCAGAACCTCAATTATTGGCAAAACAATACGCGGCCGAGCTACATTGTCCCCGGAAGATATATGTTGCTCACTGACCTACATCGCAAGCATCGAACACCATTTCACGCAAATATGCAGGATTTCTCACCGCGCCCGAAGGTTTCCCCATTTTTCGCTTGTGCGGCCCCCGACGATGTATTGTATAGATATGCATCTTAGTCACTCCACTTTATTTCACTAACGTGTTCACACCAGTGGTCAAATTTTATTCCAGAACCCGGAATTATCAGTCTACACGACAGACACAGGTACTTGAAATTATGGCATATCGTTTAATGCCGGACAACAGTGCCCAGTAAAGAAAATCTGAACCCTCAAATTTCAGCGCCTGCAGGGTTCCATGCCGGGCGGAGAGCTTACCGCCGCCAAATATTCTCTCCACAGTGCTGAATCATTGAAAAGGGCCCGCAACTCAACCTCTGAAGTCAGTTCACCTCCTCAGTTGGATTAACCATTAGCAACATGTTCTTCTCCAAGTCTCTCCTCGCCGCCGTCTCCACCGCCATGCTCATTGGTAGCGCTGCTGCGTTCACCGGCACAGGTGAGTGGAGTGCTCTCCACGGCGCACGTTGGTTATAAATATTGATATTGACCGCACCCCTAGCCACCGTCGGATTCGTCGGCACCACCAACTGCGGCTGCCCCGCCTCCAACGGACCCTTCGCCGTCTCCATCCCCAGTGCGCTCGTCGGCACCCACGTCTGCTGCAACGACGCGATTACCATCCAGTGTATGTTGCCTTATTTCTTCCCATTTTAATCATCGGAAATTCATAAATGCTCCAGACAATGGCAAGAGCATCCAGGCGATCTTCAACGGGAGATACGACGACGGCGCGGGCACCCAGAACATCCAACTCAGCTCAGTGGCGTTCGCCGTGATCGAGGACAACTCGAGCCAGACCTCTCTCTCCCCGGTCACCTGGGCGTTCAACTAAGCAGTGTCGAGCGAGCGATAAAAAGAATAGTTGGTCTTCTCTGCACGTTCATACATAGGCCGAAGGGGTTTTACGTTTGTGAAATGTCTTTTGTGAATCAATAAAGTTCTTCTGTGAATTAATCAAAAATGTCCGAATTATTGAACATCTCAAATGATCATATGGTGGTAGTGCACAGGCCATCTAATCAGTGTCGAGCGAGCGATAAAAAGAATAGTTGGTCGTCTCTGCACGTTCATAAATAGGCCGAAGGGGTTTTGCCTTTGTGAAATGTCTTGTGTGAATCAATAAAGTTCTTCTGTGAATCAATCAAGTTCTTGAGATGTCTGGTGAATTATCGAACATATCAAATGATCATATGGTGGTAGTGCGCAGGCCATCCATTGCTTATAGGTGTTTCACTATATACTACACAGTAGGAGAGGTCCCCCGCCGACCTGGGAGACCAGATAAGTCCCCGACGGAGACACAAGTAGATGCCGAGAAAGCAATGTGATCGACATGAAGCCAAGTAATAGTAAATCCACCTGGGATCAATAAGCTCGGAAGAGAGATAAAAGATTCCAAGCAATAAATAGAAAGAATGGAAGGTTGCAGTGAAAGTCGTTCTCAAATCATTTCCGAGGGTGCAAACTCAGCTTGGCAACGCACGTTGAATACGGGAGCGGGAATAATGTCTCGCGCGTGAACCTGCATCTAGGTCTAGGCACGGCGAGTTCAAAGTTACGCGAGCTTGAACTTGACGTCTCTTCCCCGTCGCTCGTCGAGGTCCAGTTCTCCCCTTCCTTCGCTTTACACAGTAGATCGCTCCCACACGGAAACTCCACAAGGATTCGAAACAAGAGAGTAAAGGGTTTACCTAAAACTCAGAGCAACTCAGGTCTCCTTTGAAGCAAATTTATTGTTGAAGTCAAGCGCTGGAGGTATGTGAGGCTAGGACGCGGATTCACACTTCTTCTCTGCGCAAAGACCTCATGACGTGATGGCGAATGGTGGACTGGCAGCCAGGATGAAATCGACATTCCTACGTTCAATCATGTTAGTCGCTGTCTCTGATCCAAAACCTAAAAGCCTACTCCGCATTAACCGCATGGAGCGCGTAGCCGCCACTGAGGGGTGATAAATCCATCAGCATCTTACGCCAAGTGAATAGTAGGCGCTCACAGAGCCGGCAGCGTCGGCAGCAGCGTATGGATCTGCCGAGTCTGTCTCGAGGTTCTCGCCAATGATCGTTTGAGGTCGAATGCATTCGTGCTGTTCGTGAGGAACAGACTGAAAGTGGCAGGATCCTTTGCGGTGAAGGTCCAGTTGATCTCAGTAACCTCGCCCGAGGTCGGGTTGGTGGGGACGGCGATGGTGAATGCACACCCGAGCGGCGCGGCGACAGCAGCGAGGAGGCTATTTACATATGTAACGGTGTGATGTTAGTGCCGTGCACCGGTGGGAGGAGAAAAGCAATGACCTAGAGAGCGAGAGGACGCGCATATTTGAGGGGGGAGGACGTTCGGAGTTGGGAGCGGATAGACTTCGGGTCTTCATTCCGGCTGCCTTTAATACTTTATACTCCGTGCGCATGTGTAAACGTGTCCCGCATCAATGTCGGTTTGTTGGAGATCCCGCGGGTTCGCCAAGACAGCGCTCGCGCTGCCGGTTGCACCCCGACACCGGGGGGAGCGAACATACGCAGGTGCGTGCTCAACAGGTTTGAAAAACTGTCGAGAACCCTAAAGCGCTCGAAGATGAATCCGAAACATTGCGGATCGGTTAGGTTGGGCTAGGCGAGCTGTGGGAGAAAATGCGACCAGCACGGCAGGAGATTCTCGAGTAATCTTGTTGAGGAGAACTGATGGTGCGTACATGAGTTTTCTAAATTAATGTTCATGTCGGAGACCAGCTGAAGTTCCCGCTATCTTTAGTAGTGGGTTTTTGCAGTGCTTTCGAAAAAGTGATCGAAACGAGTTTGCAAGATTATGTTACGAAATTTAAATGACGTACATGGCTTTTGCTCCTTGAATCATTTGCTTGCCATCCAGCCCTTTCTGTTAACCCTTTCTGTGGAAGTACTCCTTTGTTTCACTTTCATTGTTAAAAGAGTCACACATCTTGATTTCTGACTGAACATCCCGCCATGTCTATTCACATTGAAGGCTTGCTTGTATCTTCTGTCACCTTCTCCGGTGCTCCCCATACTGTCGTCTCTGACTCCTATGCTCGGTTTATTTGTCTGCCTAGATCCCGACCTCTTCTCCTCACAACTGTCATCCCGTCCTATGGCCCCTTGTCAACGGCCATCGAGGTGGACTTCAGCAAGAACACCGCTCATGATAGCCTGTTTGCGATGCAGCCATCAGATGGCTGAATGGCTAACAAAAGTGAAAATTGCAATGAACCCACCACATATTCTCCCTGCTTTGAGTCCACAAAATTGACGCTATGGAGGTCCTCTACAGGCTGGAGACAAGTCCTGAAATTAACAGGCCACTAAGAGGAGAGTTGGCGAGCCATTGTATGGCTCGAATGGCTCATCGCAAACTCTCTGATATCTCTCTGGGCTATGACTGAGCATCTCACCTCCGAGAATCTTTGATTTGTTCTGGACACCATCCTGGGAGCTCTTTTACAGCCGATGTCAGTACCGAGGGCGCGGATCGAAAATTTTCTGTTTTGGGATGTTTCCAAAGAATTCCTTATATCTCTGTCAGTTCTTCACCGATTCACATAAAAACTGGATAGATCTACTCAGCTAATTCATGCACAATTAGTGATAGAGAGGAACTTGCGAAAATATTATGTATTAGGTAATTTCTGTTTTGGGGCTGTTTTTGCACTGAATACTGTCTAGCATGGTGAGAACATTTCCCAGTGACCTAGAATTTTGGGAGGGACAACGTGTATATGTTATGAAACAAGTGACAGAGCCAAAACTATGTGAAATGTCCAGATGAATGTGATCTTGGCAATATCTCTGAAAGCCAAAAACTGCCAAATGTTTTCACTGGAGCTAGAAGGACTGTAACTAAATTATCCTCACTTCTGGCTCTATAACATGTTTTGTCAGGTATGCATGTTGTTTCTCCCAAAATTCTAGGTCACTGGGACATGTTCTGGCCATGCTAGACGGTATTCAGTGCAAAAACAGCCCCAAAACAGAAATTACCTAATACGTAATATTTTCGTAAGTTCCTCTCTATCACTAATTGCGCATGAATTAGCTGAGTAGATCTATTTAGTTTTTATGTGAATCGGTGAAGAACTGACAGAGATATAGGGAATTCTTTGGAAACATCCCCAAACAGAAAATTTTCAATCCGCGTCCTCGGTACTGACATCGGCTGTAAGCCTGGGCATTTCTTTCTGCTTCTTGCTCTTTTCATAGCTGAATTTTTCTACCTGGCCTGAAGTCATATACAGCCTGATGTGGTCCTCTACCACCGTCCCCCCCTTTCTCACTGCCATGAAAGACAATATATTTGGACATCGGGTGCGCTGTTCATGCCCTCTGTTGTTTGTGTCTCAGCTCATCGTCTTTTCGCAGACCTTTTATTATTAGTCTCAGTCCGCCTATTCACTTGTGAATCCCTGACTGCTTATCTTTCTCTGCTTGAGTGGCTCTGCTAAATTTTTTACTTGTCTAATGCAGATTAGTCGGTTATTTGTGTAAATTGTCGTCGGATTTCCTTGCACTAGTAGTTGATATGTACTGCATCTTTTTTATGCAATATGCAATGTTTCCAGCCCATAGGCTGAAGATAGATAGCGGGCTTTGCCGTGCAGCGGGCTACATCAGTTATTAAGTAGCAAATGTGCCAGACTCTTCCAGACTCTTTCCACTCGAACGATTGAATCAAGAACAGGGTCGACAATGATAGACAGTACGCGAGAGCGCCAGATATTGGATGAATAGGGATGGATCCGCATCCCCATGTTTTGTGACAGCCCACGCGACGCGGCGAAACTGATGGCTACACGTCATACAACCTACATGTATCTTCATGATACCTCCACACGGGCTATTTGGGCGCGTCGTGCGGAAAGCACGCGACGATCCCCGTACCAGCCAGCGACTACAAACACGAAGGAACCCACAATGGCCGCGCCAATGTACCCCGAATTATTGCTCGCCTGCAACCAAATCACAAATCAGTCTCGTTTCTCCAGCCGGTGTGAACGACTTACATTTGCCCACCCTCTCCACCGCCTCCCCGCCAGCGCCCCCGCCGTCTGGCGCTTCGGCAGCCTCTCGACAAGGGGTACACTGCTCCCCAATGAGCCCCATGATCGTAATAAGTGACATGCTGCGTGAATGTGAATTAGTAGCTGCTCGAGGATGGCGCGGGGAGCACTCGCCTGAAGGCAACAAAGATGCTCATGAGAGTGAGGATGATACTCAGCCCCGACATGACGTTGGCCTTGACACGCTGGTCGCGCGCGACCTGGTCAGGCGCTGGTGCTTGTGCATTGGTGCCCGCATCGGCCTGCAATTGCTGCTCCGATTCAGAGGCGAGGGCCGGAGGCGCCTCGAATATCCTCCAAGTTCGTTCCGGGAATCCCGAGTACGAGTAGAGCATCAGGACGGAGTCCGCAGAGTCGAGCATGGTCATCCCGCTCTGAATAGCAGCTGCGTCAACGTCGGCTACGAGCTGGAGCAGAAATGGTATCGCATGTACCGGGAGGATCACAATATAGCCAGAGGGGATGGCAGACCCGTCCGATCGCTTGCGCCCGAGAGCAGATATTGCGAGAACCGCAATGGACGATGCGGTATCGAAACCTATAGAATGAAGCAAATGATTTGGACTCCCGAAACAGTGTAGCTTTACCAAATCCAAACAAGACACTGACTGGATACATCTGTGAGAGTTTAGCATGGGTACGCGACCGGACATGGGTACCTTCCACGGCTTGTTAACGAAGGTGATACGGGGCCCAGTATGCACATCATATGCATATTATTATCTTTGGGATTCTCTGGTTCACCAACGGGAGGCAAGCCCTGGTCGATCCTTCGCTTTACCTGGCAAATGCGTCAGTACGACGATTTCACGCAAAATTTGTGGACGCAAATCACTCTTTGCCGTTGCCTGATGCTCCACCAAAGAAAATGGAATTGGCAAGACCAACAATAACAAGAGCCGCTCACGGCGGCACCTGTAGATATATTTAAGAGGTGAGCACATTGCGGAGGAGCACTCTTACCGACTTTGCCCCTCAACATTCTTCCTGAAACGAACCCGAAGTGAAGTTCAGGGCGTGGTTCTGAGCGCGGCAACACTGAATGCAAACGGTAGATTCGAAATTAAATCGCCCGAGCCACCTGATACGACTCGCAAGTTCATTCCCTACACAATGCGTGTAATACATAACCGAGCGCCTTTCTGACCGTTGGAATAATTGGAAAGAGCGTGTTGGAAAATGGAGGCCAACAGAGTTGTCATCAGCCAGGGCAAATGAGAATTTACCTATGAGTTCGCAGAAAACACCTGCATCTCCAGTACTCTGGGGCGTCATGAGATTAGGCACGAGACTTTGCAACCTCACTCACGCAAAACGCCAACTACGTGCGACCACGGTTGGTGAGCAATATATCATCGCATGCCGTTAAATCCTACCCGAGACATGTCCGTGGGCCGCCCAGGAAACTCATGCTGTGAACGTCTCAGAACACAGCAACAACCGAACCCCAAAAATGAACTGACAGATTTGCGTAGGGACCGAGCGCCTCTCCCTTGTACGGCATCCCATCGAGCCAGCGAGATGGATTAAACTCGTGTGCGTCTGCACCCCAGCGCGATTCAAGTCTGCACGATGGACTTAACATTTCGTCCGTCGTGGATTAGGGATGGGCCACACCGCTGGTAGGAGGCAATTGCGAGCGTCACAATCTGCCCCTTGCGAACAGGTACTTCGGACACGCTGTTTCCCGTTAATGTGTGAGACTGTTCGTCAGAGAGATAATTGTATCTTGGACGGCCATGCGGTCCACGATCGCTTCTGCTGGGTACAATCTTAAAATTTCCTAAACAGCAATTAAGTTGTTGGTATCAATCGCCTCGCGTATTCACCTTGATGAAGGCATTCAACAATGGCATCCCATCGTATGTGATATCAGCGCTGCGGGTGTAACCGAGGGTCGATTGGATCTCAGCGCGAAGTCTTTCCTGGAAGTCTGGAGCTCTGGAAAGCTCCACTAGGCCAAGGGCGATAGTGTTTGCCTTAAAGTGGGAATGCATCAGCGTATTAGCTCTGATCTCTGCTTACTGGACTCTGTCACCGTAGTGTCCTGCCCTGCGACCGTAATAAGAAGGGTCTGAGCAGCCACCTCATCCGGGGTAAGTGCAATCCTCTTGTCGAAACGATCTAGATCCACTAATGTGCCCGCTGTCGGTCATGAAAACGCTACGTTGCATGGAAATACGCACAGAGCAATCCGAAAACATCCGTGGTGTTCTCGAGTCCTATCCGTGTCGCCTCAATCTTCTCCCGCACGATCCTGTCCCCCAGTCTCTCCGTGAGATGTCTCGCAGTACGAAGGACCTTCAGAGTTGGGGTCGGAAGATGAATGGCTGCGCGCCAGATCCATGCAGGGACGTGAGTACAGATGGTTTCCGCCAGTATTTGGAATGCAGATTGACTGGATGCGAGAGCCCTAGTATACTCGGTCATCAATCGGTATTCAGGTCACGAAGACCGCTTACATGATCCGAAAGTTGGACGATATGAATTCTTCACCTAAATCCTGTGTTGAGCAGCCCAGGACCGCTGTAGGAACCCTCAGAGAGAATCATCGCTCACGACGCTTACGCAGCATACCTTCACTTATAGTACTCAATGTAGCAAGACTGAGAAGTGGGCAAATATCTATCGATACTCCGACAGTTTCTTCTAACTGTTGGGTAAGCTGCAGGAAGTTAAATCGCAGTTATTCTGGAAAATCAACCTCACCGCTTGGGCGGCTTTTTCAAAGACCGGCCGGTAATTTCGGACGGCAGCAGCGGTGAATCCAACATTCAGCGCCGCACGGATCTTTTTGCGATATTCTCCTGTGACAAAGTCTGAGCGCTGAACGTGCATATCATACATATGCTAATACGAAAGCATACCCTTAGCCGCTGCGACACTTTCCTTTCTGTGTAGTAAGATAGGCCGCATCCATGCACATCCAAGGGACACAGCCACTGATGGGATGAGTAAAAATTCTGTAACAATTGAACCACATCTAAATTAAATAATCTGTCCCGGTGAGCTCTTCTAAATGAACTGAAACGTATGCAGTGCAAATTTCAGAGAAATCCCTCCAGAATTGAGGGAGGAGATAGCTTTTTGGTCGTTTTGATGGAAGAAAACACTAAAAACACTGATCGGGGCACCAAAAAGCTATCTAGTCTCTCAGTTCTCACTCAAATTGTCTCAAATTTTCACTGCATATACCCCAATGCATTTATAAGAGCTCACCGGGACAGATTTTTTAATTTCGACGTGGTTCAATTGTTACAGAGTTTTTACTCATCCCATTTTTTTTTTTTTTTGAATCCATGTTTTATATCCTTTGTGTCTAAGACATATGGTAGATATAAGACTAACTACTTGTTTCAACTGAATCTGAGTCCTACTGTGTAATTGTAATCGTGCATACTAGAAACTTTGTGCACCGCGACGAGGCGGCGCACCAAGCGGAACTTCCGCGGCCTGGGCTAGCCAGTAAAGAGATGTGGGGGTCGTAAGTGTCATGAAGATGGTAGCATAATGAGAAAATAAAGAGAAAGATAATGAGTATCGTATGAGTCTGAAAGAAATCTACTTCTCGGGGGGAGGTTCTACCGGCGCAAAGTCACCGAAGACAGAATGGAAGCGCCGAGTGCGCTGGACGTAGGCGAAGAGGGCAGGGAGGTGGGCCCGGTCATTCAGGAGATATTTCGAATACTGGTTCTTGGCACTGTGCGCGTACATCGCTCGCCGGGCTGCGTCGTGGGCTGGACAAAAGAAGAGATAGTGCGCGACTGTTTCGTCGGCCATTTCGCAGCAAGGGCAATTGGGAGACGGGGATTTCTTTAGTCGGTGAAGATGCCGTGCGAGGGGAACATGATGAGAGCGTAACTGAAAGAGTAGGGCGGCGTGTTTGCGCGGAAGGTCACTGATGAGTTTGAGGAATCCAGCTGATGGCATGCTGTCATCGACATCCTTGATCCGCTGATACCTCGGCGTTCTCTTGAACTCCTTGCGGGCCGTGTCCTGTAGGAGTCGAGCGTGCGTCAGCACCAAAGCCGACTTACTGTAGGGCAACGTCTTCGCGACCGTAGTCGCGCCGAAGGAGCCTTCCAGTGCCGCGCGTTTGGCCGCCTCGTCAGCCGCCTCGTTCCCAGGTATTTCGACGTGCCCAGGAGTCCAATCAAGCCGAAGACCAAAGTGCGGGTGAGTGACCTTCGTGTCGCGGAGAGTTTTATGGAAGAAATCCCAGATATAGCGCCCGACCCCAGTCTTCGCGTTCGTTGTCGCGTGCAGTGCCGAGGTGTTGTCGATCCCCAGTGGGACAGTGCCACGTATCTCCTCGTCCTGCTCCTCCCTCAAACATTCCAACGCCAGGATCTCGCCTATCCCCTCCGCCTCGTACACCCCGTACCGCCTCTCCGAGCCCAAACACACCCCCTTCTCCCTCTTCACCACCCCATCTACCATCAACACCGCCGCCGCACCAACCTTGCCGTCGATGAGCGAACCGTCCGAGAACAGTCGCACTCTCGCCGTCTCAGCCAGTGCCTTCTCCTTAGCCTCCTCTTTCGAGTCGGCCACGCGCACCTCCACCGGCGCCTCCCAACCCGCCTTCCTCCGTACCGGTCGTATAACTTCGACCTTCCCCTGCCTCACGTCCTTGTACGCCGTCATCAAGTAGTGCAAGGGGGAAGGGTGTTTCTTCACGTGTCCGTAACGGGCGACATTGGAGATCTGCACGTGAAGAGGGTGTGTCTTCGGCAGGGTCGCATACCGTACTGCTGCCTTCTGAAGCATACGGTCGATGGTAAGATGAATGGGGGGGAGATCTGCGTGCGCGTCGAGTAAGTCCCCCGGCGACGACACCATACCTCCCATGATTAACTTCGCTGCCTTCAGTTGAATGGACGCCAACTTCTTTACCGCCGCCCGTCCGTCGCCCCTCCTGTTTAGTCCCCGCTCTCGCTGTCTCGTCGGCACCAACCATACCTCCGCCCCGTACAGCATTCTCGGGAGGCAGATGGCAAGGTACAACCGACGCACATACGCCGGTCCCACTCCTCCCGAGACCCGCGCGATGCGTCGGAAATTTACCATCCACTGGTGTCCCTTCGCTATCGCCGCCGCCGCCTGCTCTTTGAACGTTAGATTCTCGTCCAACACAATGCCCACCAGCTTGACCGCCTTCAGCGGCCGCACCGTCACCCCGTTCAGGACCAGGCGCGGGCGTTCTTCCTTCTTCCACTCCATCCGGCCTGTAAGGATGTTTCGCACTTGCCTCCTGCGTTGGGAGAAGTGGCAGATCTGGTCCTTCTCCGGGCCAAACTTGCTGTTGTTCTCCCCCGCCCAGTCATCCGGTCCTTCGTCCCCCTCCACGTAGTCCCTGACGGCTTTCGTCGTTTCCTTGAGCGTGTCCCCTACTGCCAGAGTGCTGAAGTCATCGATGTAGATCCCCGAACTGATGTCGTCGTGCCGTTCGTCCGAGCGCGCAAGAGGGGCATTGAAGAACATGTACAGGTTGACCGACTGGGCGTCGCCCTGGTCGAGGCCGTCGACAATGGGGAAAGCATCGGAGGTGTAGTCATCGAAGACTAGCTGCGTCGTCCTGCCGTCGAAGCGCCGCATCATCCACTCGGTGTGCTCCTTCGGCACCCCCGCCATCCTCATATTGTGGACAACCCGTGACAACATCGCGCTCGGGAACGCACCTTTGACGTCCCGGAGCAACAGGGTCGCCACCTTCCCCTTCCGCCAAGCATCCTTCACCCTCTTCACCAACCCCTGCACCATATCGACCCCCGTCCTCCCCGGTCGCCCTCCCCAATGGTTGCCAGGCAGCATGTTGAAGTACTCCGCATTTGTCGCCAGCTGCAGGTTCTTCCCCGCGTTGCGCAAACGTGCATGCCCATGCGACAGAATCAGCGGACGGTGCGCACCTACCGCCGTGTAGTTGGGCTTCCCCGGCTTCCGTCCCACTATCGTTTCGGTGCATTTCCAGTCGGCTGGCTCGTGCTGATAGACGTCCAACGCGCGGTAAATTTTCTGTAGCCGAGGGACCAGGACCGCCGCGTTGTACTTGTAGATGCAATTTGGGAAGGTTTTGCTGCGAGTCGCCTTCCACGGCTTCATCTTCTCGATGACCTGATGCAGCTGCGCCTCCGAGAGCGATTCGTACTTGTACATCGGCTCCGGATAGATGGTATCCGCCGGCGGGTCCGTGGCGCCTGGGCTTCTCGCGGGGTAAAACTCCTCGACCATCCACTCACTCTTGCACCCATTCGTCGTCGCCGTCTCTTCCCTCCCCCCCCGCATCCTCTTTAGATCTGGCACTCTTGATCGCCCACCATCCGTCCCACCACCCTGCATCATCTTCCCCACCGCAAACACGTCGCTCTCGTCCACCCCTTCTAACCACTCCAACCAACATCCGTCTCTCGCCTTCTTCAGGCTCGCGGAGAAGTCGTTGCGCGCACGTCGAAACTCCTCATGAATCGAAGCTGTCGGCACATCACGCTGCCTGTATGACTTGCGCGCGAGCTTCTCCTTCGCCTTCTTGGCTTCGGCGAGCTCGCCCGTCCACCAGCGCTTGGAATGGGGGCTGATCTTGCTGACTGAGACGTGCTCCCCCACGCACCTCCACAAGATGGCATCCAACGCGGCAATCCCTTCCTCCACCTCTCCTACTCCCGCATATCCATCCACCTCGCCCACTGCCTCCAACTCTGCCGCCAGCATCTTCCCAAACTCCTCCCAGTCCGTTGTCCTCCAATTCAATCTCTCCTCCACGATCTTCTTCGGCGGTACCAGGTCGACTTCCATGATGATCGCGAAATGGTCGGACTTGCCGGGCGTGCGCGCCGGGTACGCATCGCAGGAAATGAAGAAACCTAGGAAGTCCGAGCTGCAAAACACATTGTCGGGGCGTGTGAGGTTCCCCGTTCCCTTTGCTCTCAGCGTAGGCACATCTCTGGGCAGTGGCATTGCCATCCTGTACCGGCCTAGCAACTGGAGGAGCGGGAATACTGCCTCCTCAGCCGCTGGTGTAAACAGGTGAGCGTTGCGGAATTCGTCCCACATCGGGCTGTGACGATTAAAATCGCCCAGCCAGACATAGAAGGTCCTCCCTCGCCCCGGCCTCTGCGCCCTCATGAAGTCGCGGAGCAACGTAAGCGTGTCGTTATTGTCCCCATCGTTATATATGTTGACCACGCGTAGAGTCCCAAACTCTCCCCGTAGCTCGATCGCAACGACGTCCGGCGATGGGAAGTGCATCTGCGACCAAGCATCCGTCGGCAGCGCGGCATTCATCAGCGTGACCGCCCTCATCCTCTTGCCCTCCGCCCCGTGCTGAGAAGGATACACCACCCTCCAGTGACTGTTCCCCCTCGTCAGGTTACCCGGCCCAATATACGGCTCTTGCAGAGCCGCAATCTGGTATGTACTCCTCCCCATCGTCTGCAACAGCTCGTGCTGATTGTCCAGGCTGCGATCCAGGTTTTGCTGCCACAGCTTCAGCTTCTGTGGCGGCGGATCTTCCCCTTCCGGCTCGCTCATTGCGCGCCGTCCACGGTTGCGGCCGGGTCCTGGTTCGCACCTTGCACAATCTGCTGCGACTCGCCTTCCTCGCCCTCCGACTCCGACCACGCCGGGCTTCCACTACTCGGACCCGCCCGCTCCGGCGTGTCTAGATCTCCAGCCGCCGTCTGCTGCCTCAAAGGAGACGACACCGCGGGCGCACTCCCGCTTCGCGCCGCCGCTCCCGCCATCGCCGTGCGGCCCAGAATCCCTGTGCTCCGCTGCTGTCTCTGCGACAGGTTGTTTTGCTGGCGCATAAAAGAGTCGTTGATCGTGGGCTGGAAACGACCGTCTCGCGACCACTGGTTGGCGGTTGGTGGCGTCGCCGCCGGCCCCCGCGCTCTAAACCCCTCCCATCCACTGTCCACTGGCGCTCCGCCTCCTTGCCCTGCTTGGCCGCCTGCTAGCCGCCCGTGTCCCCCAGCCTCGCTCCCCCGTCTCGCGCTCTCCGCGCCCGGCTCCGTGCCCGACGTCGCCCACGTTCTCGGGTCGGCAGTCGGGAAGTAGCGGTACCCCGCATTGGGGTCCCGCGCTCTCTTCTTCTGCTGCTCATTCTGAAAGAAAGGACACGCGCGGTCCGCTGCGCCATGCCCACTCACCTTGCAGTTCGAGCACCTAAACGTGCCCGAGTCCGTTACGGGGCAGTCTGCTGTGCGGTGATTCGCTGCGCAGCGCCCGCATACGTCCGCCGAGGCTTTGCAGTCGCGGGCGAGGTGTCCCCCATACTGCTGGCACTTCATACACCTGCGCGGCTCTTCCTCCATCTTCCTGACTCTGTGGTGTCGGCCCTGTATAAAAACGCCGTTGTCGATGGCGTGGTTAGCCGACTCGCTACTCGCGAAGTCAATCCTTAAGTGGGCCACGCTCTGTGTGGGCGAACGCTGATGCGCCGGCTTCAGCCACCGAGCCCCCGCTATCTCCCCGACTCCCAGACCGCTCTCCTTCTCTACCACCCGCCAGGTGCCCGTGTCTTCAATCCTCGTTGCCACCGCTACTCGCTCCACCAGCAATTCCTGGCGCCTAGGCCGGAATACGCACGTCCCGCCCAAGGCCGAGATGAACTGCCGCATATGGTCCTCCTGCTTGACCCATTGCGCAGTCTTCTCGTCGACACAATCGAATACCACTCCCCCGTTCGCCAACTTCCTCGCCCCTGAGAAAGCCGCTCCCTCCAGCTTTGCCTCCATAATGGTGAGAGCCAGCGTCGCCTTCTCTTTCAACTCTAGTTCGCTGAGCTGACTCAGGCTGTCTACAGTCGCGCCGTCGGCCTTGTCTAGCATGATCTGGCGCTGCATCCTCGCCCGACGGGCGAGGAGCGCCGCCTGCTCTGCAGACAGAACCGTGGCCGCCGCTGCCGCTGCATACGAGCGCGGGGGTGTCGCCGCTGCTGCCTCCGCAGCCGTCTTCCCCGCCGCCTCTACCACCTCCTTCAACTCGCGGACCTGCGCCTCCAGCGCCTCCACCCCCTTCCGGGACTCGTTCATCTCGTCCCTCAACGCATTTGACTCACCTCTCATGTCCTTCACGGCATCGCACAAACCATCGTGTGCCGCTCTCATCTCTTTGAACGGGGCGTCAATGGCCTCGCCCAAAGCCACTCCGCACGCGTCCGCTATCTGCTGCGGCATGTCGTCCTCGAGTACCTCCACCAGGAACCCAATGGCCCTGATCGTCGGCCACATCGCCTTCTGCAAGACCTGTGTGAGGAGCGTCGTCTTCACCAGCATCGCGCCTAGGTCTATCTTTGTCACAGTGGCACCCTTGGCGATCCACTGACTATCTTCCAGGTACTTCCACGCTGTCGTGGCGTCTACAACGCCTTTCACCTTATCTTTGTCGAGAGCCGCCATCATCAGGGGCCGAGTGTTGAGCGGCGCCATACGTGCTTGCACGTCTTTCGCGGTGGCAGAGTCCAGAGGCGTCGCTGTTGGGGTTGTTCCCCGGGAGTTTTGGGACATCTTTCTTTCAACTATTTGTATTTCTGTATGAAGAGTTTGCTGCTGTGAAGTTACAGAGTCGTAGCCTTAGAGCTACGCGTCGTACGGCGCGTTCGGTAGTCGCGCGCCACTCCTGATCCGGGGTCCTAGTAGGGGTGCCACGTGGTCGAGAAGAAAGAAGTCCCACTCATCCCATCAGTGGCTGTGTCCCTTGGATGCATATGGATGCGGCCTATCTTATCCGGACGGCGGTTTCCAAGGCCGGGCCATATTCGAAATGCGGGGCTGTTCAGAATGTACTGCAATGAGCCCGGATCGGATACCATCAGACGGTCTTGCTGTGGAGCGGTAAGTTTCATCACAATCCTTGCAACCGGAGTACACTAACACCAAAACACCCCTTCAACCGATAGAAGGGCCCGTACACCCTCTGCCAGTTGAACTCGTAATCTCCATACGTTGGGGGTAGCCACAATTGAAGCATATGCCCTGAATATGACACAGTGAGCACTGGGCGCCACGGGTATGACCACCTCACCGAAAATCCACGACGGGGATGGTGGTCCTGGAATGCTGCTGATAATGCTCCGGCGCAGGAGAACCACATACAGCACCACGATGGATATTAAACTTGAACATGCAGTTCCATAATTCATGCCGACTTCAGTGGCGGATCTCACAAGAAACGCTGCCATGGGTGGGGTTTGGGTTTGGAGGAAGAGGTGCGGCCGCATTCTTCGCTTTGGTACTTCCGAGCTCTGCCGAGACGGACAGCCTGGAGAACCACCGTCCAATCGCCGTTATGTTAACGGAAGTGAACTTACATGCTCCTAACGAATGGGTTCGATGCGGCGGAATTATCGTCCGCTCTCACAATGTTTGACCTCATGACAGACTTTTCCCACAATGCTTTGGATCTTATGACCTTCCTGTGCTGGTTACATAGACCAAAGTGGTAATTCCTGTCTAATTTGGTCAGTGCGCGGGATTCCAAAAATTCAGATCACAATCTCCGCGCCACAGTTGTGTTTTAGGAGCGTCCGATCATTTGCGGCGCGATATCAGATATCTGGTTTTGAAAATTATTTCTAGGCATTCAGGGACCCAGAGGTTCAAAGGGTTTTCGAATGCGGCAAGGAACTTGGGCTGCACGGAGGCACCTGCGCCTTCGGCGTGGATGTTTTGCAAAATGTCGACTCCGGCGTCAGACCAACGGGCGGTCCTCACGTAGTGGGCTTTTACAACGCGCCTCCCCAGGTGTCCTTCGAGCAACATGTCCAGAATCACCATGCATTTATTGACAATTTACTCGCTCTCCCGGCGATGCAGAAGCATTTCCGAAAAGTGCAAAGGATGCGTCGTCTCTCTAATAGGGAGTAATGCACGATAATCTCACATTACACATTTGACTTCCAGTGGCACTACAATAAATACCTGGACGACGCGATTCAGGGCTTCGGGTACCCGGTACCGGGCCGAGAGTGAAGTAGGGCGGTTTTCGTTTTTAAACGGTGTCAGTAGTTGATTCCGAATCTCCTCAGAACTTGGATAACGCCCACAAGGTATGAAGTGCGATCAAAATCTTCTCATTCTCCAAATCCACAGAGTGCCGCTGGATTCCAGGTCCTGACAGATGCAGAATTTCACAAATCTATCCAGGAAGGTGGGAAGAATTTCAGCCTTAACACAGATGCATTTATCTTTGCCGTGGACGTGGTGACAAAGCTTGATCATACAGTATGTCGTCTACTTCTTCTCCATTCAACTATGATTTCCTTCGCGTAATTGATCTCTTTTGTACTGCACTTCAGCTCAATGAACTTCCTAATTAGTGATGTTCAGGGCCGGGCTTCAAGCCCTGGGCCGGCGAGGCCAGGCCCCGCTAAGCCAAAGCCGGGCCGGGCCCACCGCAGGGCTTGAGCGGGCTCAGGGCTCGGGCGTGGGCTTGAGGCCCGACTGTATGAATGGTTAATTTCTGTGCGCAAAAGTGGACCATTTCACTCCAGGTGGTGTTTGACTTACTCTGGATGTTTTAGAGAACATTGCCTAGCTTCAGGAGCGTTCAGTTGTCACGTTGAGACTGGCCAAAGATGGATTTCTAGTTCTATTGGTTAGAAAGTCTCAAATAAATCGCTCCACGGAATAGAATTGACTCACATATCATCCAAACGACTATTCCTACAAATAGGACGTTAAATACGCGTCCCCTGCCTCAGGCCCGCCCAAGTCCCGGGCCTAGGGCTTCAAGCCCTGGTTGCGGGCTTGGGCTTAGGCTTCCGAAATCTCAAGCCCAAGCCCGCTCAGGCCAGGCCGGGCCCTGAACATCACTATTCTTAACAGCCCAACGATACCGTCATCTCGACGATTGTGCGTTGACCGCGCCACTTGTGCGCCACGATCATCCCGCAATCTCAACGTGAAAGCTGGTCTTTTTCCGCCCATCTTCTCCACTAGGCTTGAGCCACGGCAGTTGCTCCATGATTCTTGCACCTGCCTGCCCCAGGATTCCCCTTGACTGCAGAACTAAGTCGGTTGCCAGTGGCTCCCGACGCCCGTATCACCTATGCAGCCGCGGCCATTAGCCTCCATACTTCCAACTGATTTTAATAGTAATAGTAATAGTACAGTAGCTTGCTTCGACCACGCCAATTGTCAATTGAGTGAGCCCTCCTCAAAGGCGGGAGCAGGGGCTGCGATAGAATACAAAGAAAAGGAAAAGAAAAGGAACGCCGCGACATGCGACGTCGGGGGATGCTCAGGCCAAAAGTCAAAAGCGAAAGTCAAAAGCACCATGGCCAGATTTTCGTTTTCGTTTTCGACCATAAAGCGGAGCGGGGAGGGTCGTCCCGTCATTGCCGTGAAATCGACGAGATCTAGAGGGTCGGTTACTGCCGTGGAATTGCAACATTACTTGACGAGGACTTACGATTGCTCGCGCCAAAAAAGAAAAAAGAATGGAATTGAATCGAACGATATATATAGGGCAAAGTGATTTTGACGCTGCACTGACGTTTGACGCATGTAGCGTCAGTCTGCGTCAGTTCAGTTTGCGTCAACTCTTGAACTTACTTTTGCGGTGGTAGTTGACCCCTGATATCCCGTAGAGATCTAGTAGGGTCATTTGTACATTGTTTACAACCATAACATAGACGGATAGTCACCGTTGAGGTCGTTAAAAATCGTTGACTAGACTGCGTGCAGCGTCAGTCATGCGTCAGTATGCGTCGATGCGACTGCGTCACATGCGTCACAACTGACGCATGAGTCAAAGTTCAGCGTCAAGTTTGCGCCAGTCAGCGTCAATCGCGCCTCTTGCAGCGTCAGTCCTGCTTTTGGTTCGCGTCAGTTAGCGCCGGTATTGCGCCGTGACACAGTCTCAATGTGACATGCATGCGTCAGTTTAACGTCAATTTCAACTTTGTCTGCGCTGCCAATGCACCAGTCTGCAATGGTCTGCGCCGATGCTGCTTCCCTCGATGTCGCTCTGCCCAATCTCTGGGAGACCACTCTACACTGTTCCAGTTCGTCTCTTGTAATCAGTCTATTTTACTTGGACATACTTGCGATGTCTTCTGTTTTCAAATGCTGAGAAAACCTTCTATAGTTTGCCTCTCTGTAGACCAATTTTGTTCGACATTGTGCTACTATATGATGACTCCAGGCATGTGAACCCATCGAAATTATGTTGAAATAATTCAGGCTGTCCAGTGTAATTGTATTGCAGGTTGGATTATCCTCAAATGGTTTCTTTTCGGATTTCCCGGTACTAAACCGCTATAATACATCCTTTGCGAGTCTAGGTTAGTGTAACAGGTCTTCTGGCTGCCCCTGCAATACTTTGGAAATGTAACCACCGATCTATGTCAGCGCGTGCGCTGATAAACAGCCACCCTGCGTCAGTTGTATTGACGCATCAAAAAGTGGATTTTGAGATTAAGGCACCGAACGACACTAATAGATCCCCTGTAATGCATGCTTACCACGACAACCCTATTTTCCACCTCGACCAAGGCGCGAAATCGTCTTCCTGTCAGCTTCAGCATGCATGGACAGGAAAATAAACCAAACTGACAATCAGACTCTACTACGAGTCTCCAGTACCGTCTTGCAATATATGCAATCAAAAATTTTCAACTCCGAAGCCATCCGTGCCAGGCTCAACAGCTCCCACAAGTCTTCCACGGTGTAATCAAGGCGTACTGTGGCAGGGTCATTTTGTGCCTTTGCACACCTTGGTCATGGAAGAATCTTGCTATAGCTGCATTAGTTCAATCTCTGTTGCCTCATGCACTGGCATTAAGGACATAACCAGTGCACTGCTCATTCTCAAACAATTTATATTTATACCTCTTTAAACGCCCATGATACTACGCTGTGAGGCTTGATAAGCCCTTGAGTTGCTCTGCGTCAATTGACTGCGTCGATGCACAGCCACCCCGCGTCAATGCAAGATGAGGCTGAATACACCTGCAGTCATAAATTTTGCGATTTCTTGCTAAAAAGATTCTGGAATAACCTCATGAGTTCTGGTAAGGCGGAAAGAAAGGCTATTTCAACCCAGCTTCACAAAATAGTTTTCAGGCCAGAACCACGGTACAAAGTTCCTATCCCTTAGAATTAACCATCCCGTGAACAGCCTCCACCCATAGTCGCCAGCGATGCCTTGCAACAGTGTACAGACTGCCTCGCTAAAGCCAATGCCGGGCAAAATATGCAGTCAGTCCAAGATTCCGGTAAAAGTAACCAATCATCTCACCGGGTCTTTCAAGGTACAATTCACTTCCAGCAGACTAATTACTGTAACTCATTCAATTGAAATTTTCAACGGATGTTTGGCTCAGTCACAAGTCGCACCAGAGTTCATTTCTGTTGAATCTCCGCTCCCATAGACATACTGTTGCATTTCGTTCAATTAGTATGGTCACCTGTCACACGCCCAAAAATCTACGAATTTTTTCGTAAGTCACTGCGTCACAGAGGCATTTTTGGCTTAGCCGAGCTCAGCCGAGCGTAGCCGAGGGATGCCGAGCGTAGCCGAGGGATGCCGACGGATCAAATTGCCAAATGGGGACCGCATACGAAAGGTCCAGGTCAATTGCGATGTCACACCCCAAACCGCCTTACGAATTGAACGAAATGCAACAGTAGTCATAATCCGTATCTTAACTTCTCATAAATATCCTTATAACCCAACCCACTTCTAATTTCATCCTGAAGAAGCTGTGAGTGAACACAAGTTCAACATTGGTTTCACAGGACATAAAATTAATGGAGGGGTATACTGAGTCATATGCCTATACTATCAAAAATCTGGGGTCATTGGATAGCCCAGGTGTGTGGAATGAACCAATCATCCATACACTGTGCTCACGTGAGGTGAAAACATGCACAAACACTGTGTTGAACATAGTGAAACATGAATACAAGCAGTATCATGGGTCCAGATGAATTGTGGCACAAAAAAGATGCAGTAAGCCAAAAAAAAACCCCCTATTTTTCCATGCAATGGTGGGCTTAGAGCACAGTCAGTTCTAGCATAGGACAGGGTATCTAAACACTCAAAAAGTTTGTGAAGACATATAGGGAACTACTAGCACTATATTTTCACATTGCAACTCAAGTTTTTGGTTAAGACTGCTATCCCGGTCCAGTTTCTGTAGATTTGCAAGGACCGGTGATACCGCGAAAATTGGCCCCCGCCGATTGACCAAGAATGCTTTAAAATTGATGAGAAACCCTAGATTTTTTTGCATGGCCTATGTTTACGAGTGCATACATACTACCTACGTATTCAGTTTCGATCCTAAACCTCAGTTTTACGCCAAAAAAGCGGGATTTCCGAAACCTGTTGCAAGGACCGCGGAATGACTGTAGATGGATTTTGACCCTACGCACCTTGGAATCCATTAGGGGAAGTCAAAGCGGTCTGGAAGGACCGATTCTGACGCTGATTCTGGTTCGATTCTCGTCCGATTCTCAGAACAGAATCGATCAAGAATCGAATCAAACTTTGACCCCCCGATTATGGGCTCGATTCTGGGCTCTATTCTTTAGAGATTCACTACACTTAACAAATTCAACTTGTACTATGGAAATAAAATATTTGTGAGCAGGTTACTTAATCTCGACACTGAGAAGACGTGCATAACTTACATAATCGACCCAACGACTTCTCTTTGGCGCGCCTCTTTTCACACTCATGCCTCGCCTCTCATTGCGCCAGCGTCGCGCACGCGACGTGCTCAAGACTTTTTTGGACCACCACACGACACGTATCAAGAAGGTCTTACGCTGGAAAAAGAAATCCAGGCGCGTCTTTGCGTGCGCTGGCTTGTCGCCCGAGGAGAGTGAGCTACTAACAGCTCTGGGATCCGCGGAGCCCACGTTTGACATCTTATCCATCGACATGACCTCGGACTCGGACTCCGGGGACTCCTCTCCCAGTTCTTTGGCCAGCTCGGACGCGTCAGGTACTTCTGAAAGCAGCGAGGTCTGGTCAGATATCCTTGGCTCGGATTGGCGAGGATCTTCTTCCAATTCTTCGGCCTCATCCACAGACTCTGGCTCCATATTCAGCTCTGACAGCGACGATAGCATGCCGGAATTGCACTCGGCTGGATATCCCGATTCGGATGAAGATGAGACCTCCACTGAATCAAGCTCTGGCGACGACGGAGACGATGAAGAGACCTGGTCAGATTTAGATGACATAGAGATAGAGCAGGATCAGCAGGAATTCACCCGCCGTCGCGCCAACCATCCACTTAAATGGGTGCAACACAATCTGGAGGAAATGTACACCCATCGTTACGAGATGCCCCGCGACTCCTTTCCCCGTGGCCCTGCATTCTTACGACATGTACTCGGGGCCATGAAAGACACTCGCCCAGATCTGTTCCGTCAGGAAGTTCGTGTATTCCCACTCACCTTTGACAAACTGGTCGCACAGATTTCCAAGGACCCCGTCTTTGCAAATGACTCCACAAATGGGCAGATGCCAGTTGAGGATCAGCTGGCCATTGTATTGTATCGTTTTGGGCACTGCGGCAATGCCGCTGGCCTTCAAAAGGTTGCAAATTGGGCTGGCGTCGGGAAGGGCACCATCACATTAGTGACACGGCGTGTCATGACTGCCATTCTCCGCCCCGACTTCATGGCGGAGGCTGTTCGGATGCCAACCGCTTCGGAGAAGGAAAAGGCAAAGGCTTGGGTAGAGGCTCATTCATGCAAGGCGTGGCGCAATGGATGGTGTATGGTCGACGGTACATTGGTGGCCCTTTTTGACAGGCCATTTTGGTTCGGCGAGAGTTATTTTGACCGGAAATGTAATTACTCTCTTAACATTCAAGTGCGTAGCTACCAATTCACATACTCCTAATCAGTCTGATCAATTTGCATCTAGGTTATATCCCTTCCAAATCTACGTATCATCGACTTCGGCTACGGCTTTACGGGCAGCACGCACGATTCGACTGCGTGGGAGGGTACCCGGCTTGCTCAGGAGCACGAGGCTTTACTCGAGGACAACGAATTCATCTGGGCAGATTCAGCGTACACTGTATGAGATTTTTTACCTTTGTGACGAAGATATATTCTCAGATTTTTTTTGCCAGCTTGAGAAATGGATGATATCTTCCTTCAAGAAGCCCTTCAGCGAACTCCCGGGAAACGAGGAGTTTAATAACCACGTTTCCATGGTCCGAATTCGCTCTGAACATGCCATTGGATTTATCAAAGGTCGTTTTCAGTCACTGAAAGGGCTACGGGTTAATATCAAGGACGAAAAGACTCACAAGTTTGCGACATACTGGGTTGCAGCTTGCGTGGGTGTGCATGTGTTTGCAATGCAGTGCGAGGAAGAGGAGCGCGGGCCGGACGAGGACAATGACGCTGTAATGGCAGACCCATTCATCAATGAAGGGCTTTCATCAACGTCTGAGTCGGAGGCGAATATCGCCCCAGCACTGCAAGGCGTGCGATTCCATGCGGGGAAAGCCCAACGGGAATATCTCAAACGTCGTTTATTCAAAACGAAAGAGAGACGTAGGCGACATCGCGTACAACGGCAGCGAGAGGAGCTTGGGATGAGGAGCGACAGTGGGGGAGAGTAACCGATAGAGTAACGACAGTGTGGGTATAGGGAGCAATATTTATTGTATGAGAACGAAAAAGAAATTGGTGAATTGGTGTGCCCAGAACAGTAAGGAACAAGTAACGACAGTGGTCCCAATAAGTGGAATGAGCGGTAGGGCAGCAGATAAGTATGGAAGCCGAATTTACGAGCTGCCCGGGAAGAGATTATTGCTGGAGTTGGCGAAGTCATGGAGGGAGTACTCCATGTCGTATCCCGATGTCGAAGGTCCAGCCACTGCGTTCCCACTGAAGCCATCGAAATCACGGTAATCAGTAGGCTCCGAGGACGCGTAGTGGGAGCCACTGGCAGAAGAGTGAGAGTGGGAATCGAGGAAGGTGGCAGCGTGGGAGGTCGCTGATGTACTTCCCGTCCTCGTCGCAGCCATCTGAAGCTCATGGGCATGGCGCAGCCTCAGCTCTTTCAGCCTGAGCTTCTGCATTCTCTCCTCCCGCCTGCCCTGCTTTTCCAGCCGCCGCCGGTCCTCGCGCTTCTCCAGAAGTCGACCCTTGACTTCTGTGGCCTTGATCTGCTGGCGTGTCCGAAGTGCCGCCAATTCGATCTCTTTCTGGCGGGTCCTCTCCTCGTCCTTCGCGATCTCACTGAACTCGGCAATTTTCGTCTTCTTGGATGGCTTGGGTGCGGGTGCGATAGCAGGCGTGGGCGCGGCTGGTTTTGAGGTGCTGGGCTTGGCGGGATTCTTTGGGTGAGTGCGGCCCGTCTTGCCCTTGCCTTTGGGCTTGAGTCGCTTGACCTCGGGCTCAGTGGCTTCGTCGTCGTCATCACTGACAACCACTGGATGGGCAGACTCAGAAGCAGCGGGTGATGTGGGCTCGTAGTCATCACCGCTTCCCGCAGCTGCGCTGTCATCGTCGAAGGATTCATCGAACGAGCACTTGTGCACCTTTGGCTCGGGGGTGTGCTCGGGGGTAGGGTCCCAACCGTCAATGGGAACAGATCGAATGCTCGACGTGCCGTCGTCGTCCTGCAGCATATCGTTGTTGTCGCTCACAGTCGTGGTCTCCGGCATAATGACCCCTTCGATGATGGGGGTGTTGCTGTTGCCAAGCCCGGTAGGGACAAGATTCGGGCGCTGCGCGATGAGATTGCGCATTTCAAAGTACCACGGGCACTTTCCAGAGATTTCCGCTAGGGTGACCAAATGGATGAGCAAAGCGGCAAGCATCTGGATACAGGTACGTACCCCACTTCGTCGTGAACACATTTTTAACATTCATGTCGATCTCCGCCGCTTTCTGGATTCCTGCGCCGGTCTCTCCCATCTCTTTGTTATAATCACGGGTCGTCTTAGCCATCCTAAGAAGATGTGTGAGCGGGAGCCTCAGGAAACACAGAAAGTGAGCTTTATTTACACAGTGAGCCTATTCTTTATCTTGTTCACATAGACAGACTTTTGTTTCGCTGTCTTGCAGGCTTCAATGTCGTCTTTGAATTCTGGCATCTCGCCTAAGAGGAGCACGGCAAATTTCCACTGCGCATCAGCCTTGGGCTTCCCACCACCCTTCTTGGTGGATGCATTCGGGCCGCAGGGCGGGTATAGCGACTGTTTTATTGTCTTGTCTTCCGTAATGTGTGCGATGAGTCTCACACTCAAGTCGGGGTCGCCTTCCCAGCTGCACAAGAGGTGAGTACACAGACATTAATAAATATAAATTAGCTCCCTACTCCACGGTCTTGGATTCCTTGGAGGAATTCAGATCCTCTTCGACGACGGCACTATCGTCGCTGCTGTCGTCTTCGCCTTTTTTATTTTTGGTTTGCTGGGCTTTGGCCTTCACGGTTGGAACCCTCTTACGGGCAGGAGGTTTGGAAACAGGAGGGGGAGGGTTTTGGGCAGAGGCGTTAGGGGTTTTCTTGGGGCCAGCCATGTACGGACAGAGGAGAGAACTTTGTAGTTATTTGATTAAAATTATGAATTATTATCTAATATAAATTGCACGCGATAAGGGATAAGTTAGGAGGTTTAAGGTGGACACCAATTCTTGAGTCGATTCTGAGTCGATTCTGCTGCAGCTTCGCCTCCAGAGGCGAAGCGCCGATTCTGACCGATTCTCGATTTTGATCGATTCCGGATCGATTCTGGTCGCAGAATCGACATCAGAATCGACGTCAGAATCGATCCTCCAAAACCGCTTTGACTTCCCCTATTGACGTCATGCTTCACCATAACTTGCGGAATTTCTTAGACATGGGGCTTCCTCCAGATTGTTGCGAGACGCCTTCTTGGAGATCAAGAATTGAGACCACACACTGGGATTTTAGCATGGATTTATTGTGATATGAATAATAATGCATGGCAGGGACTGTAAATAAT
>JARJLF010002273.1:0-44455 GCA_029378395.1 Mycena leptocephala
ACGCCGCAGGACCGTCAGAATCCGTCTCGCCGGAGCACAGACGCGAACGTGTCCGCTCAAGCACGCTTGAAAAGGGGGGTTTACTCCCATCCGCGTTCATATCCCAATAACGCCTTGGCCTTTGAGTCCCGAGAGCGCGAGGTGGTGATTGAACGCATACGAACCGTACTCGGCGGGTAATTCGGCTGATTCGAGGTCGGATCCGAGATGTTGCGCGGCAGATCCCAAAATGACGCGTGAAAGTGCGTGACGCCGCGGTTTACGTGGGTGATGTATCGATGAATATCGAAGTTCGGGGGAGGATGGTAGTCTCGAGGCGAGAATTATTGGCCCCAGTGGGGATGGACCACAACTGAGTGTCGGCCATTTTGCCGTTTGGGAGTACGCAATATCCCACGAGCATCTTGCAGTGTTCCCCTGGATCGCGTTTCGGATCCACGTTTCCGTATTTCCAAGTCGTGTTCGCTGCAATTTCGTCTGAAGTCTCGCGAGGGAATAATGCAACGCGCTCGATGATGAAGGTGCGGTTATCGTATTTTGAGCCAGTGCGTTCTTCGACAAGCCTGATAAAAATTCCAACGTTCACTGCGGCTGCCAGCTCCTTGTTATTCTTCAACGCGGCGCATGCGATCACCAAGTGGTTATGGACGTTGAGAAAGTTCCTGAGAACAAACGCTAAGAGTGATCATCGCGAAAGAAGATTACTTAGCGCACCACTGGATAACCTTGTCCGCGAGACTGAGGTTAGGGTCATTGATAGTTCTAAAGGATGAAAGATTAAGCATCAGCCTGCGTTTTAGGCATCAGGCGCACCCAGGTCCGAGAGACTTGGCGAAAACAGTCGACAATTTTCTGTCCGCTTCGAAGAGGTGACATCGATTTTTGTGGGCGCTTTTCCAGTCCTGTTTTTGGCAGTCCTTCTGCCAGAAAGGCTAGTTTAGAATGGAGGATATACGAGATGACAAAGAACGGTCACATACAGAGCAATACTTGGCCAAAAGACACCCAGCGCAGGACAAAAGTTGCAGTTTTCCGAGCGAAGCCTCCAATCGCCCGCAGGCATCGCATGCTGGCTGCCATTGATTCCAAATCGTGAGAGCAGGCCCACCGCGAGCTTCGTACTTAGATTCGTTTCCTGGAATCATGCTGGAAGACGGAGGAGAAGACAGTTTGGCCAGAATGAGAAGGAGCGGATATGACACATAGATCAAATTTTCGGGCCGACTGCCACTATTGTAGCAGCTCTGACCAGTGGTTTTAGTAGGCGTTTGAAAGATTTTATTTTGGTGATTCTACTACGGAGGGAGGTTTTGTATTCTAAGCCAATAGATGCGAGCCGTGTGGGAGTAACTTGAACTTGAACTTTGTTCCAATTCGCCGTGGATTTTACGTTGAAACGCAATTATTGCTGATAATATGCTGGAATATAAAATTCAAAAGACCTAACAGAGTGATTGCCCCTTTTTGCGGCTTCATTCTGACTATTGAGTCGTATTTTACGGTTCAACATCGCAGCACGTGATAGACGGAATCAGCGTTTTGTTTCGATTTTTCTGCATTAATATTCCCAACTTCGCGGCACAATGACTTTTTAAATACAATTCCGAGAGGAATCTATTTTGGACCGGTGCGTCAGATAGTGGATGTCAGATCCAGGATTTCTCGCTTTGGCCGATTTTGATGCAACCTAAGATGCCATCAATTTACCCGACACATCCTCGGCTTCGAATCTGGCATGGTCAGAAGAAGTAAATCTTCATAAGACCACAGACTAAAGCAACCAATTTCGGTTTCCCCGTTGCGTATAGAACATGGGCCCGGTCCAGTGTGTCATTGGCGGTCAATTTGGACGAATTTCGGGAAGTTGGCAGGGCCGACGTCAGGAATTTTCTTGAGGCCAGTAGAGAAATATCTGGGTACTTTTTCCCAGTCTGAATCTGACTCCGACCTACTGTACCTCTCATCTTTTTCTAGCTCTTTGTTCGACTCGAGTGACTCGGACTCACCTTTACTTTTCTCCTTCACAACAAGCTTTCAGCATCGAATTGGGTCAAGAATTATAGAATCTCAATGCACAGAAGTTCGAGGTTCTGGAGGCGTCGATCAAGTACTTTAACGGGATTCAATTAGCATTTTTTCCTAGATGCCAAGATCACCTTTACGGAAATCAATCTGCCTTCGCAGTTCCAACGTGAAAGCGGGAAGGCCAGGATGCATATGGAAAAATGGCTCACCTAGCTGAACGATTATTCGACTGGGAGGCAAAATTCCTCCTCGACACCAATACTATTGGGGTTGAACCCCTGGAGCTTCAACGCGATCAACATTCTCCCTAGTCTCATTCCGGTTTGTTCCGACGTTTTCCTGCTTAATAATTAGCTCAAAGTTCGCTCCAACGGCCAACCAGCGGTACTGCCAAGCTGTCGCTCGCTGTATGCTCACTTGATGCTCACTGTTGTATGTCAATTATTGTGGTCCCACGGTCTGTCGGACTCGCCGGTCTCAATGTCCGCCGACTCGGTACTATCTTCTGAGCTAATAACTTCCATAAAACTGTGTGTTTATGTAATTTCCACAGCTCCAGAAAGTGGCTGAAAACGTTGGAACCCTAAGTTCCTGCAACTGCATTTTCAACCGGAACATTTTTTAGAACTCGTTTCAGTTCTACCGTGGGATTCCAAAAGTGATGGTATCTCTCGGATCATTCCTCCATGCTCCGGTACCACGTGTTCACACAGCGCTGAAAACCTTTGTTTTTCTCCTCCTTCTCCTCCCGCAAAAGCAACTCTTTGCCGTAAGACCTTAGGCTACAATGAGATCCACATTTGCACCCCTTTTCGTTCTCGCCTCCTTCGCCGGCGTCGTCTTCAGTCAGCTCATGATCATCACCCCAGTGTATGTTTTACGTGGCTATCGGACCACCATTTTGACTTTTTTTCTAGGCCTGCGCCAGGTGCGAACAAGTCTGAATAGTCATTTTTCAATTAACTCAAAGTCTCTGTAGTCACCTGCGAGCCCACGCTGATCTCCTGGAGCGGTGGCGTCGGTACGTCTTGAGCGCGTTCTCTACTAATCAGCGTTGACCTCATTTGCCGATTACCTTTTAGAGCCATACTTCATCGTACGTATTGCCCCCTATGTTGCGCCACCCAGCCTGACTTTTACTTTGTAGAAGTGCGCACGATGTTCTCTGTCCCTTTTGTCGACCACTGAGCGCTATGTACAGCATTGTCGATGCTGACGACCAGACGTCCATTCTCGTCAACTTCGGGACCCTTTCCAACACATCGCTGACCTGGGAAACTAATCTACCCGCCGGTACGAACTGCCTCCTCACCATCAAGGACAGCACCGGTGCCCCGCAGAACTCTGCCCCTTTCACCATCACCGCCGGTAAACCCTCTGCGATTTTTTCTCTTGCCAGATCTGACACAACCCCGCAGGCCCCACCGACTGCTTTAGCTCGAGCAGCGGATCCTTCTCCGCCAGCTCCACCAAGCAGAGCAGCGGCTCCACGAAGCCTGTCTCGACGACGTCTAGCAAAGTGAGCTCTACCACCCCCGTGAGCACCCCTGCGTCTACCACGCCCACGCCCACGTCTACCAAGCCCGTGTCTTCACCCCCCGTTTCCTCCACCTCGGGCTCGGCCTCCGTGTCCGCGCCGTCGACGTCGGCGTCCCAGACCGGCGCCGCGCACGCCACGAGCGTCCCCGCTGCCGCCGCCGCCGCCGCCCTCGGTCTCCTCTTCGCCGCCCTGCTCTGATCCCGAGTATGGTCTGTTCCCCGATCGCGGACTCTTTACCTACGATCATTTACTGTCTTTACCCTACCTACCGGCTCACTGCGCGAGAGCCCTGCCTTAGGATCATACATACCCTACCTGTTCAAATCTTTCTGGTTTTGTCATAATCGTGGCATTTTTCTGGTCATAATGACTTGGTTCTTTTCACTTTCTGTACGGGCTTTTCGTTTATGTAGGGGCTCGGATAGTATACCATTTGTAGGTTTTTGTTGTTACTGGGAAGATTTTACGAGAAGGATTGTTAGGTTTTTGGTTTGTCTCAGCGCTGAGGACACGTGTCTGTGTTTGACTGCTTCTAGAAGCTTGTCGGTCAAAGCGAGAAATCTAGCTTTTGATACGTCTCATCAGCGCCACATCGTGATCTGTACAGGCATTTATTAATAGTTCCCATTCAAGGTTACACTCCAGACTCGAGGACGCAAGATACCTGACATGGACTGGCAGGATTTCGTATCATTTCGATGAGTCGATGTGTTGCCCGCCCGTGTATCTACTCCTGACTTATTAGTGTAGCGAAGGCTGATCGAAGGTGATATGTAGTCCCAAATAATTTAATTCGCCGGTGAAAATGAACGGTGGTTACTAAACGCATTGCAAAATTTTGGAGTGATCTGTAATTGTTACAGTGTATTTCCCCGGACGGGACTTACGAACGTCAGTTGGACCAGTCGATGAAGGCCGAACACGTAATTTTCGAGGTTTAACAGTCCACTCATGATATCTTGGTGAAGGAATAGAAATAAAAGGCAGGCCCGGAGAATAGGATTTCAACTTTGAGCTGAAATCAACGAGAGATTCACAAATCGCTATTTAACAATTCAAATTATGACACCATTCTGCCTGGTACTAATACCAAGAGTCGATGTGTAAATAAATAAATGAAAGATTCGTCCTGGTGATGAGGACATCCCAACCAAGTAATTCTTTGTCAGGTTCAACAGCCATAGCAACGCCTATTGAGGTCGCTGAACTGGATGGACGTTGGATCCACCTTCGCATGCTGCATAGATGACTCCAGATTGGATTTGGGAAAATTGAACTACTACTTAGTAGATGCGCTATACTTCCTTGGTCCCCCGCAAAGGCATCCAAAATCGAGGGTGAGCAGAATAGGTTTTTTAGATCTCTCCTCGATAGATGGCTCGACGATTTGCTCGTGAAGTTCGTGCGCCTTCCTATTTCGGACGCCGGCGTTGAGTTATTTGGTTGTGCTGATACCCTGCACGTGATATTGATCTAATGTCGGCCGAAGGATTTTGGGGGCCAAAACATGACATGCAAACATGATTCAACTTGGGATATTGATTGGGAGACCTTGAACTCCAATTTGTGTGGCTCAGATTGTTCTCAAGAAAATCACTGCTCACGCTGGACAACCGCATTTCCATCTTTAAGCCATTGTGATGGCGCATCAATAATATTGGTTTCATCAATGATTCAAGGACGTCGGTCTTGTTCTTCTGAACAGCTCAAGATTTTATTTCATGCGAAAATATGCTATGGTTGTCGAGAAAAACTGTGAAAACCGATCGGTCATTACTTTTAATGAGATACTGTACTTGTACCCCACTCAAAATTCCTAATCGATGAAAATTTCACTCTTGACCCCCTGGGTCAGGCTCTGTCAGGCTATCATGGCTGACCGGCGATATGAAGCCACGCAAATGCCAGTGGCCGCGGTCAAGGCGTTGGGAGATCGTTTGCCAGACAGAGACAGGATCTCGCGAGCGAGATTAGTATCACCGACCCATTAAAATGTAAAAGCAAACTGCGGGTGAAATTGATACGCCGCCGAGATGCATACCTAAGTCCGCCTGTATTAAAAGCCTCGTCGAGCGGCGGCAAGGATCTTGGACTGAGCGCTATTGGAAGAAAACAGTAGGCGCCAAGATAACCCGAGAGTAAATTTATTAATTAAATAATAAATTACTTAAATTTATTCTTGCCTTTGTACTTTGTGGTCCTCTTTCTTGCTCCTTATTACGCGTCCCTTGTTTTCAATCTGGACTTTGTCTTCTACCACGACGAGGAACTGGCTTCTTATGCCTCCAACATTGCGCTCATCGCCTGCAGGAACGCGAACGACGCGAAATTCCGCCACCAAGGTGGCAACACCAGAAAAGCCACTGACTCCTGGGAAGCCACGATACTGCACTTCTTGCAAGCGGCCGCGCAAGGGCCATCCTAGGGAAGGCTGTCCATTTGCAGAGGAACCCATTCAGAGCGAGACGCTGTCCGATTCGCCAACGCGAAGCGTCGCGGATGCACTGGACGCGCTGAATCTCGCGGGGCTGGATGCGGACATTGTGACTGACGACGAGGGAGCTGGCGAGAAGAAGCCTAGACACCTGTTTACGCGCATGCCCGGCACATTGCTCACACCCACACCCAGTTTCATGTATTCCCAGTCGTCCCAGCCGTCATGCAAAGACGAGCCGCCCCCTGCGCCTAATGCCTCCTTCTCATCCTCCATCCCATGTCTCGAGCTATCCCAACCATTCGCCGATACCCCGGCAGATGCCTCGACCCCGCGCTCGACCCCGCGCGCACACACACCCAGGGATGACTGGCCCGTCACGCCACCACTCGCCACCGGTGCCCGCCCCCTCGCGCGCACGCTCACGAGCGAGGAGCGCACCGCGTTTACCTCGTCCCTCACGCACCTCGCTAAAGCCGCCGTCTACGTCCTCCCCACGGCGGACGTCCCCGCAATCTGCGCCACCGCCGCCACGCGCGGACTCACCACGCGCACGCTTGCGCTCGACCACGCGGACACCCTCCTCATCGTGGGGCACACCGCCGCCGCGGTGGAGGTCCTACTGTATCAAGTCGAGGCGAAGATGCACGCGCTCGTGCCACCGCCGCCCGGCCGCGCACGCACCCTCAGCACGGCGGCGAAGGCGGTGGTCATCGGCGCGGTCGGCGCTGCCGCTGCGTGGAGCGCGCTCGCGTTCAGTTGACCTGACTTGGATGCGCGCTCGACTCGTTCCTTTCTTGCTTTGTATCACTACCGTCGCTATCGTCACCTGTCTATCTGTATCACCTCGGTCTCGGCAGAATTACAATATGAAAATCTAATTTTTTGGGGCGGAGGCGGCGTACCAGGAAGCACATGCTGGAGGCGCCGAAGAGGCAAGGGCCGCGGGAATGATGGGTGCCGACGTGAGGCGGCGAACTCTCCCAGCACGAACGCTGCATCACCAGACGCACCAGATGCAGACAACAGCACTGTTGTGGAGGAGTAAAAAATATTTCTCGTCGAGGGGTAAAAAATACGTTTGGGGGAATATCTCTAACGTCTTGGAAGAAACACTGTATAATGGAACTCAGGCACTGGCAAGAAGTGAAAAAAGTACACGCACATACACCCCCGCCCACCAAGAGGCAGTGGTTGCGATTGCCATTAATACACATCTTCGTCTCAGCTTCCAGCCTCTTCGTCTCGCCTTCCAGTCTTGCAGTCGGATTCGTCTCCGCTTCCAGCCTCGCGGACAGTTTCTCAACTTCATAGTGAAGTCGGAGGCGTTCAGCTTCGGCGCCGTTAAGGCGTTGGTGGAGGCGACCAACTTCCTTGTGGAGGTTAGCAACACTGGTGGTTGATGTTGATGAATGAGCTATTACTGTTAAAAGTCCAAGTGGTCAGTGTCCAGCTTCGACCTTTTCAATGAGGGTGAACATACCTGACGACTGGGAATATTGACTCGACGATGTCGTGTCGGAGGTAGGGCTAATAATAGGGATGGATGTGGGTCGCCTTTTTTTTTGGCGCTTTGAGATGAGGCGCGATTCCGGGCAAGAGCAAGGGCTTTGGGGCAGCTGGGCAGCCATGAAATGCACTCGATGTTAGCCCCTGAGGCCTGAGGTGCTTATTCCTTTTTGGGGTTTCGGAGTTTTCGGAAATCGGATGTCAAACGGTTGTTGTTTGATCGCCGACTTCTCTGGAGTCTCCACATCGTTTCTTGTCGGTTTTTTGCAACGGTCGCCTCTCGGAATCTTGTTAACCTTCTGCTCGTCTCGTTTACTGATGATCTTCTGTATCTCTTCCGTATCGTTCCGATAAATTACAGAGCCACAGGGTCGTAAGTAATACAGTTGCAACTTTCATCTCCAGCTCGAAGTGGATTTGGGGCGAAATTCGCACTTGGCTGCTTCTTTAACAGCCATCTGGACCCTTGTCTATGGCCTCAAAATCCATAGTTCTGGATTCCCTGTCGTCCTGCGAAATATTCCGCGGATTTCGGGCATAATTCAATCGCACACTTAAAGTCGCCGGAGACAGACAAAGAACCTCCGAAAACTAGGTAATTCGGGGCCTGCCAAGGCTTGATTCCCGTGTCGTTCCGGCTCATTCTCTGGTCACTCGTTACTGGATCCTCGCACACTACTGAGAAACCCGAGCTTGAGGACGGATATTTTGGAGCCCAGAACGCCACGCAACTTCTTGCTGGTCTGTGGAGTATCTGGTCGTAAAACGTAAGTTTATTCAAATGCACTTGTCTCACTAGTACTGAGCCCGCAGAGAGTTGGCAGATTAGCGAGCAAATTCCCTCAGACGGTTTCACGCGTGCTGCGCGGGGAAGCAAAATGAGGGAATCTACGCAATGCGCCTTTTGGCACCTGTCAGAATTTTGCGCCTATTTCCATTGGCATCGGAAAAGGTCGGAACCAACGACAATCCGACTTACCTGTGATCCTTGCTGATTTATTCCCTTGCAGCCCTACTCTTCCCGTTAATCATGTCTTCCGAGAATTCCAACTTTTAGCGGGTTTTCTCGAAAGTTGGTGACGAGAGGTAGCGTATATAACAAGCCTAGTGAAGGTCTAGATCGAGTACTTCTAATCACCCATCAGAACGGCAAAACGGCAAGTTCACTATTTTTATATATTCAGGACCCATTGAATTAGATCTGTAGCTCAGGACCAGGTACCGCGACGACCCGTCTGAAGCTCAAATTGAAGCTCTAGAGTCTAGGATCCTCCCTATAAGGCAGTACTGCTTCGGTTCTCGTCTACTCCGGTATTCGAATTATAGCACCTGCTATCAGCACACGTTTTTCCTCGATGATAGCGCTATGTCCCGATTTGCAAGAAGACTCCCAGTCCGTGGTATCGTGCTTGGGAAATGGACATAACGTACCCACCACCGTCGTGCCCATGCTTGTTCGAGACTTCGCAATGCAACCGTGGATAAGGCTCTAAATGATTCTTGGCTCGGCCCCTTTCGGAACGCGCCTGTACAGTGCACCTACCTCCGAAATGTACGTAGTGCGGCCCTGTCTTTGACGAGTTCACTCATTAATGCTGTAGATCCGAAAGCGGCTAAAGTCTTGCCGAGTGGGGTTCCGATCTTACTCAGCCTCTAGGCATATGAATCCGCCTGAAGATCAAGTGGAAGTTTATTACACCGTATGTAAGCGTACTCTTTATCTCCCCTCTTTCTCCCCAAGATTCTGCTTCAATCTGCACCCAGGCTTTTTACACGCCGTTGACAGGGTGTCCTCCACATTCTTGCCAAGGGCCCCACGACCCCGCGACGTCTCTGCCACATATCAGACCAACTTCTCGAGCTTGAACGACACGGATCTGTCCGAGTGGCTTGAGTTTGGGTGCCCACCTCCTTCGGAACACCATGTGCTCCTCCACATCTCTCCCTAAAATAACACGGCGTCGAGGGCTTAAATAGAGTGTCGCGAATGACTTTTCTTTAAGCTTACTTCTCCTCAGCAGTCCGCGGCGCGAACGACTTTCTTGAAGCTTGCGTTTCCCCAACAGTCCACAATGTCTGAGGTGAGTATTCCGGTCTACATTTCATCGTTTTATCTCAAATGCGACAGATCGAAGTAAATTTCCCCAAGAGAGGAAAGTCGGACGCGACAACATTGACGGAAGACCCGTCAACATCCACACACTCGGAGGACCTTGAGAATAATGCGGTTAAAGTCACAAAGTTCGACCCTGCCGACGTGGAACTTCCGGCCAAACTGGGACAGTCGAGTCTCATGAGATGGTTGCAGCGTACGGAACCGGATCCACGCCGCCGAACTTACTTATTAACCTTTCATTTCAGACATCGCCTTCTCTTACTACCGCAAAACTTTCACATTAATCTTTGCCGCCAACTTAATCGCTTTCGTAGCCTTTGTGGTTCTGAAAGACGGACATCCTCTGGCACCGAATGTCGGGAGCGCAGCCTCGGTCAATCTCATGGTGGCACTTCTCTTCCGGCAGGAGAATTTCGTCAATCTCGCATACGAGATAGCTGTTTCGTGCCCACACAGCGCGCCCCTGTGGCTTCGCCGCCGCCTCGCCAAAGTTTTTCATTACGGAGGTGCACATAGCGGCGCCGGCGTTGCGGCTGTTGTCTGGTACATCATGTACACCGCGGTCACCACCAGGGACTATGTTGTGACCCCAAACATGTGGGCTCTTGCCAACCTCGCGACGTCCTACATCCTCGTAACCATGTTCATTTTCATCCTCGCTGCCGCCCATCCCGTTTTGCGACGACGCTACCACGATTACTTCGAGGCAGTGCACCGGTACTCTGGTTGGGTTGCACTGGCGACGTTCTGGATGCACTCTATCTTCTCGGCGAACCAGTACCGCATGTTCGAAGCGGGACCGCCGTCCATGGGGCGTTACCTCATCAATACGCCCAACTTCTGGACGCTTTGCATTTCTACGAGCTGTTCGATTCTCTCGTGGGGACGCCTGCGCCGACACGACGTTTACCCAGAGGTACTTTCCAGTCACGCCATCCGCCTCCACTTTAAATACCGCGATATGGCGCCGTTTTACGGTTTGAAAGTCTCAAATAGGCCTTTGCTGGAGTGGCATGCTTTCGCGACGGTTCCTGACGACGATGGCAGCGGCCCGAAGGGGTTCTCTGTAGTTGTATCCAACGCCGGCGACTGGACGCGGGAATGCATTGCGAATCCGCCGAAAAAATTATGGGTTCGCGGCTATCCGATGCACGGTCTGTTGTACACCTCCAAACTGTTCAAGAAGATTGTCGTCGTCGCAACTGGCAGCGGCATCGGTCCGTGTCTCTCCCTATTCTACGCAGACGTCACGCCGCGGCGTATTTTCTGGTCCACTTCCAATCCGCAAGTCACGTATGGTGAGAAAATCATGCAGGCGGTAAAGAAGGCAGATCCGGATGCTTGGATCTGGGGTACGTCTGATTGAAATATTTTCGTCACCGTTGACTGAAAATATCTCCAGATACACGTTCGGATGGCCGGCCAGATATGGTGGCCGTGACATATAAGCTTGTCGTGGAAGCACAGGCGGAGGCAGTATTTATTATTTCCAACCCCAAACTCACGAGAAGGGTTGTGTACGGCATGGAGAGTCGAGGGATTGCTGCATATGGCGCAATTTTCGATTCTTGAACGGCCCGAGCACCAGGCATCCTCAAATTCGTTGTACCTCTCTTGATCTGTATATGATGCCATAGATCTGACTTGCATGTACTTGGTAGGCAGAATTACACTGCAAATGTACTTGTAGTCTCATGCGACGAACTTGAACGGCAGTCCACTTAGTGCTATTTGGGTCGGGTCGGAGGGCGCGGACCTGAGATTATCTTGAGCCCGACCCTACCTCTGGGTCGGGCCCCGGTCGGGTCGGACTTCAAGTTGGGCTCAAGCCCGAGCTTAGAAGTAATTTCTCTTCAACCGGCGTAATATGGTGAGTTTTTCAGCTGTAAAATGGTATCTACTATGCATTTCACATCACCGAGATTTTTTTTTTCAAGAGCCAGAAACGCCGCTGTGAATGTGGGCCCCACGTTGATGGGATTCTGACTGCCATCAATACTGCCATCAAAGACCCGGCATGTCCCGTACCAGTGTCCAATCTCAAGTAAGTTCAACTTGATAAGGCTTAAAGTTGGTAGAACAAATTGTGAGGCTTTTTAGGAAGGAAATCCAGCTGATACATGCCCAATATTAGCTTTGACGTAATATTTTCTTATCCAAATTCAGTCGGATGCGGTACCTCTACGAAGTCCACTGCTGTATTTTCGAGCCATAATTTCTTTCGACGGCGAAGGAGGCAGGTCGTTGTAGTGTCACATCTAATCAATTGCTGTCTTTTTCCATCTAAGAGGATGTGCTGTCCCGTTCGGTGAGATCGACATTTTGTGTTTTAGAGTTTTGACTCGGACATAACGCGTCAGTGGCAGTGCAGATGGTATGTTCGCGAAGCGGATATAGCCGAATTGGTTCCGTGAATAGCGCGACGCGCTTGACGGAAAAAACTGAGAGCTATGTACTTCCGCTAGCTCTGCCAATTGGTTATTGTTCGGATTTCCTCGAGTAATTCCCAAGCTTGTGGCATCAGTGATTCGGAACAGTCTGACCCCTAAGTGACTGCTGTTGGAAATTATAACACGTATGAATATTGTGCATGGATCTCAGTTCCTGCTATTAATTAAATCAGTGGATGATGGAGGCTTGCATAATGCTGTGAGGTATATCCGAAAAGAAATCGTTCTCGTGTCCATTGGGGTTGTCAACTGACGTAGTATTCAGTTAACTACATAGCGGCTTTGCGTAAGTATGACGACTCAATGAATTCTCAGGGTAATCTATACAGTAGTACACGGTTCTGTGTTGCCTGCATAGTCGTACTCTCCTGGGGCGGAGTAAGTTTCAATAAGCAGGCAGGAACCCGGTGAGTGAGGTGTCTGCGGGTCTCACTTTGAATCTGAATTGGCCATTCTCGACCCGGACCCCAAACTAATATCGCTGTCAGCGCTAAGTAAGTGCGGTGTTACGGGTCTGGGGTCTCGCCGTGCCAACTGGAAATTTGTACTGCAGCGATCTGTCAAGGAGTGCGGGAAAATCTATGGACCCGCGTAAAGCAGGTGCAGTAACCACCCGCATATTCGGGAGCGTGGCCCACATTTCACTTGAGAAATTACCATGGGACATTGCTGACGGGCCGTCCAAGATCTTTCCAGGACTGGGCAAGATTTACGTTAGATTGAACTTTTATGGGGAGCCCACATTCTTGAATCCTTATCCGTTGATACCTTTTCATTGACTCATTGAATCTATATGCGATGATTTTTAACTTGAGAGGGCTTTAACTGTTAATCACAATCTTCCGCGGATCTATAACGAGTTGGTTTTAAAGTGAATATCAAGGTCTTACGACAGAGGGACCCCTTTCCTGGTATCATGCCTCGCGACGTGAGAATCCGTTTTCTCTGCTCGTCCCAGTCCCTTGTTCCTGAAGGTCATACAATTCGGCAGATGTCAATTCCGTGTCTTGCCGGTTTCTGCGGACAAGTTTGGCTTTCATTTAGTACGCATTCTATTGGATCCAAAGAAGGTGCTAGGTGAAGGTAGATGATGACTTACACTGGCACGCACGATCGAAGCTAGTGCGGGGGGTTCGGGCCGAACAAGATAGAAACCAACTAAGACCATACCTGGGTAACGTGGATCATTCAGGTTTGTCCTGGTTTGTCGGAAGTAACGATGCTCGAATATCGCCAGACTATTCTCAGCGACGCCTAGCCTGTACAGGCACCCGGAAGAACACGAGGAGAAACATACAGTATCGATTGTGCCAGTCCGATCTTTTTTTTCCAGCGACTCCAGTGATTAATTAACACCGAATAAAACCTTTTGGCAGAACGTTTAATGTGCTTCACCTTGAAACAAAAATAAGATATCTCGGGCATGTGTGGGCCGGGCCAAGTAGACTATCTGCTCTGTTCGTCAATCCGACGATTAATACCTCCGAGAAGAACTTTAATCAATCCATCGCGGTGACAGGATTCAATTTTGAATACGGGGTCGTGTCAACGATATCCTGGAGCACACCCAGAACTCAGACCAAATCGAACACCCAAGAAGAAAAAAAGAACGACTCGAATATTCCCCGTTTTATGCAGATCATCGTCAAGTTCTTTGAGAGCTTTAGTTGCTCTCGAGTCATTTCCGATCTGAACAAACTGGATGCCAAGCTGTATGGAAGTAGTCAATTCATGTTCTTGCCGATCGAAGGGGGAGCGGCATGCCTGTATCATGCAAAGATTTGACATCGCCTTGAGTCGACTCGCAGCGTCGATGATAGCGTATTTCGGGTTGTCAGCTAGATAGTAGGAGCTTCAAGAAGAATTCGTATACCGAAATCGAGTGAACGTACTGGCTTCACCATCCGTAATAACAATGAAGTTGACGCGCTTGATCTCTTCGCCCGTCCTCTTGTCCATGGGTGTACCGTCTGGTTGAATTTGCGCTTGTTCCAGTATGCGCAGACGTGGCTTCAAAATCTGATCGAGGCGCTCTCCAGTCGGGGTTGAACCCGAAGGCCTGACTTTGGCAAACAATGCCCGTACCTCAGAGGATGACTAAAACAATGTGTTAAACTGAATATGTTTCGCTGGGTCGGCTGGTGAACCTTTATATTGAGTGCCTCTGTCTTGTTGTTCAAAAAATATATATCGATTCCGTCGCCATCATACCGCTGCGCCGTTTCCGCTAATGTTTCCAATGCCTCTCCGGCCTGGAAAATTAACCATGAATGAGAGTGGTCGCTGCCCTGTAGTTTATCTTTACCTCGTACCAACGGGTTTTCCCTTTCTTGGAGCCGGGAAGAGTCATAGATCCCGAGTCATCGACTAGGATGACCGTATCATATTTCCTCAGTATCTCCAAAGCGTCTTCCAAAGTTTCTCTGCGCATGGGTTTCTTGAGCCCTTTAAACACATTATTCAAGCTGGGACCAGAGAATTTATGACAAACGTACAATTCGAAGACCTATACTTGCTCGATGATTTACTACGCTCGAGGGTAGTTGGTGCCACCAAACTTTCGTACGATGGAGGGGCAGCATCCCTCGCGTCCACTGACCGGCTGCGATTGTGATTAAAGACCGCAGACAGAAAGGAACGTCTCCGGGAGCCCTCCGCTTGCACCGGAAAGTATGAAGTCCATTCCCCCGTCTCAGCGGATGAATCCGAGGAGAACTTGGAGTAAGCGGTTGCGATGTTGGACGGTTTTTTTTCCATGCAAGACGAGGAAAGAACGGGGAGGTGAAGTTCGTAGTTAAGAAGAGAGCGGCGGTACGAACGGGGCCATAAGTGAACTGGGCAGGCACAAGGTGGTCGGTTTGATGGTGATGTGTGGATGCTACAGTCCTATTTCAGTTGTTGCTTCGGGCCGTTGACATTGATGCGCGCTAAATTGGACAGGGGTAATTTTAGTCGCGTCATCGGAGGATGCGTATGTGCTTGAGTCCTTCCGGGCTGTCATAAAAATCCAGCAGCCATGTGGTGCAGGCCGGTGGCTTCAATAATTGTATGGAGCATGGATAAGCACAAATGTCAGGGAATTGGTTGGATATACCTTGTGTACATCCACATCTCAGATTTAAGATTGAAGAAGTTCAACTCGATCAGGGCATTTGCCTATCTGAGGGGAAAATAGGCTAAAACGGGCAAACTGTGACTAAAATCATGGAAAAACCTACAAGGATACGTGTCTTGTGACCCAAGGACACCTTTCCTCATATCCACACAAAGAACCCCATGGAGATCGAGGGCGGCGATTCGCTGCCAGATTCGAACTTGGAATAGGTTTAACGTACCTAACACTCACGCGCTGCAGAAACGAAGATGTCATGGGAGTCGGTAGCGCATGTACTCGAGTTCGAGGATTTCGGTGGGGTTGAAAGGGCAGAAGAATATGCCAAATCTGCTGCAACCGCCAGTGAAATTTTCAACGAACACCCTGGCTTCGGAAATGTCCGAGTCGAGCTTTCATGCGGGCTTTCCCCGCAATGGAGGTTGAAAATATAATAAGAGTACTTGAAAGTTAAGCGTGGTAGAGAAATCTTCTTCCTAAATTTAGAGCGATCCACCTGTTAAAGATCCTATGCATATGGCTATGTGTATGGCTAACCAATGCTAACCGAAGGCCACCTCGAGGCTCAATTCCGAGCCTGCTTCCAACTCGGAGTCGATCGCGTTTCGCAACTGTTGAACTTTTGAAAGGCAATTGGCAGCTGAGGTTCGAGGCTGACAACTTGAAGTCCTACTTGTCGAGATGTTTTTGGAACGGCCACCATCGCAATAAGTACGCAGTGGGATGTGGCATCAACTTCAACTTCATGATGTTGACCGTCAGAGTCAGGTCTAAATCTTGTGTTTGCCTTCCTTACACCTGCTGATAATCATCTTATACTGACAGTATCATTCATGGCCAAGCGTTGTAGATCTCCAATTCGGCGGATGACAAGTACATCTCCAATATTTTCGTCAGATGTAAAAATCAGGCTGAAATTTAAACGAAGATGTATGTCATTTGGGAGTCGAGCAATGAACTGGAAGGCGTTTGCCCAAAGAATAAACGGCTATTATACAACAAAACACCCCGGGCCGGCGATGTGGAGGCTTGTAGTTTTGGACTTCTTCATCATCACGCCGCCTGCCCCTGGAACAGGTTCACCGGCATCAGCTCGACGCTCGTCGACTGCGCAGCCGGAGATTTCGACCCAAAGGACATGTACCTCTTCACCGCCGACTGCAGCTTCGTCTCCTCGAACCCCTCATCCAGCGCATCGAGGCTGAGGCCCTTGGTCTCGGGCTGAAACACCGCACAGACCACGACCGTCAGCAGCGCGCAGCCGCCAAACAGGAAGTACGGCCCCGAGCTGGAGCGCGTCAGGAACAGCGGCGTCGAGAACGCGATGACCCAGTTGATCGCCTAAACGAGAGAAAGAAAAGAAAAAAAGACCGCGCGTGAGTCGGGTATCAAATGTGCATGTGTGGAAAAAAGACGCACCCAGCCGAAGCACTGCGCGAGACTCGTGGCGGGCGCACGCGTGCGCTTGGGCTGCATCTCGCTGGCGATGACGCGGATGACGACCGCCCAGCTGGAGATGAACGCGGCGATGAAGATGTAGATGAGCGCGATCAGGGTGCGCCGGCCGGCCTGCGTCTGTGCTGCGTCGGACGCGTACAGGACGCCCATTAGGAGCATGCATCCTGCGATGACGGAGCCTCCGCTGATCATCTGCGTACGGCGGCCCCCTAGAATGCGATGATAATAATTAATATACATTGGAGGGATGGGTTGGATTCGAAGCGGCGTACATTTATCCTGGAAAAATTGGACTCCGGCGGTTAAGACGACCATGATGATTCCGGATATCCCCGAGGCAAGGAATGACGCCGTGGCAGTGGAGAGACCTGCTTGTTGAAAAAGCACTGGCGCATACTAACTGACGATCAGACCGGGGCGGGGGCAGATGATGATATTGACTGACATAAAGGACTGCATCAATCCCACATGCCTGCTCTCTTGTTAGGATTGAGTGAAAGATTGAGAGGTACTAGACAGACCTGTTGCATTCCCATGAGAAACAAACCGAAGAACGTGCGGAAGCGGACGTCCTTCGCCCACAATTCCTTCGCCTGTTGTTTGAAAGTCTGTTTAGCGATCTGCGTAGCAGGTCCGGCAGAAGCCTCGTCCTCCTTCCGAATTTCGGTGAGTTGGAGCCCTAGCTTGAGAGTGGCCACCTCGGCGTCGGCTGGACGCCCAGCGCTCAAAAGCCAATGAGGCGAGTGGGGCAAAAAAGGCGTGCCAATAGCAAGCACGATAGCGACAACCGCCTGAAGACCCAAGGGCAGTCGCCACGAAAGGCTGCCTGCGTGTTTGACGCTTCCGAAGCATGTAAAATATCCTTGTCAAGTTGTCAGACGTGTGCATGTCGCAGTAATGAGTATATTTACCTGCAGCGACACCAAGGGTGTTGAAGAGCTGGACAGTTGTCATGGTGCGCCCACGCTTCGAAGTGGGGGATATTTCCATGACATAGACCGTTATGTTAGATATAAAAATGCCCTCGCCCAAGCCTGCGATGCTCCGCCCGATGAAGAGCTGGGGCAATGCTTTCGCAGAACAGGCAATAGCACATCCAACAGAAAACACAAATGCCCCGAGCGAAATGGTATAGGTGCGGGAGATACGATCCGACAAAGCACCCGAAAACATAGAGGATAAAGCAGCCGTTGCGATCATAGACGAAACAAGAAGGCCTTGGACGGTAGGGGAAATGGACCCATATTGGTTCCCGAATTGGGGCATTACAATAATTGGCCCGATACTGGTCATAAGTCACTTTGGTCAGAATACGACACATGATATTCCAAGTAAGTAGACGCACCTCCCCGTATCATAGCCCCATAAAAAACCTCCCAGCGCTGTGAAAAGTGTGGGCCACACATACAGCGGTAGCCTCGACCATTTAGATTTCAGCGCCCGGACAATGGGAGCCGTACTGCTTGCAGAAACTTGGACTTGGATACGTGGACGGGGCTCGAATTCCATACTGGCGGTCTATGGGTGTTGGCGGATAGCGTCTTATTCAGATAACCCATTATGTACCCCACAACATGACTCCATCGGGACAAATGGCTGAATAATGAGCCTGTTCGCCGGATGGCGCGCCTACGGCGAGTTGAAAAAACACAACCCTGGACCCTTGAGTAACGTACACGATAAGTAGAATCAAAATGCCCCCTACTTCCCATCTATCTAAGATATGACTCGGGCTTTGAGTTTGGTTTAAGTTCTTTTCCTTGTCATCCCACGCCGAAATCCGACGAGCCTCGAAAAAATTTCGCTAGGGCGGAGCTATAGGACTAGCATCGCTTGGTGGCTTCGCTGGAACTGGGCAATGGCCGGCCAAAGCAATAGATATCGTGTTCAATGGTGTGGGCAAGAAATAGGCCACAATTGATGCGCGCCGAACAGCCGAACACGGCCAAACTTGAACGACCAAATCCGTTTACAAGTTTACCTCGTTCGTCGAACCTACAGCTCACACCCTTACATGATCCAGCACGCACTGAAGGTCTCGGCAGCAACTGCTGAAAAGCTTTGAGGGGGGGGGGAAAGGATTTCGTTCTAACAAGCCATCGACTGGTTGCGAAAATCGAATACCTCACTACGCAGTTCTGGTCAGCACTCTATGGAACTGATGTCTATGGCACTGTACAGCGCTGCATAGGGCCTGTAGTGTCACCATTGTCCACGACGTTCCCAAGCTGTTTCGGCCGCAAATCCGATTAACAGCCTTGTGCGGTTGACCTTGTGGCTGTTGGCAAGGACCGTCAAATGGCTAATTGTCCTCGGGCGCCTAATCCACCCACTCGCATCTGTACCAATCAGAGATGGTCTTCGCCAAATCGCCAATACCCCTCATCCTTATGCCGATCCGCCGCGGGCGACTGGCAGTGCAAAGTTAGCGCTGCACCTCAATTAGGAAGTTCACCCATTAAAGCCAGAACCAAGTTCGGCCAGTCAAGTACTGAAACCTAAGGCTGGATTTTAAAAAAATGCAGCTGAACACGTGTAGGAGGAGAATACTTTTAGCCGCCAAAAAAAACCACAAAAACTCCAGAGTGATTCACGTCGGAGAAAAGAACGGGCGCGAGGTAAGCAGATTTGACATCGAAGCCTGGACAACCGCACACTGATTTCCGGCGAATGTAGCTCACACCTACCAAATAAAAGGAATGTCGGAGACCGTCGTTATTTTGCCACTATGTCGAACCCACAAAGCACTCCCGCACGCGACTACGCAGACCTCGTCCATGACGAGAAAAGGCCTACCAATGTCAACGTCGACATGAGCCTGATCGAGCTGAGGGCCGAGGATCTATATGACCAGGACAAGGTCGACCTCGAGACGCTCATTATCGACAACGTCTTCAAGCTCCTTCAATGCGACGATAAAGGTCTTTCTCCAGAAGAAGTCGAGCGACGTCTCGGTCTTTTTGGGCCCAACAAGCTTGAACAAGAGGACCAGAATCCGTTCTTGCAGGTAGGCGTCCTTTGCCTTTGGTTTTCGCTTGCTAAATGTACCTCTAGTTCCTCTCTTTCATGTGGAATCCTCTCTCATGGGTCATGGAGGCTGCCGCTCTCGTTGCCATCGCATTCTCGAATGGTGAAGGTCAAGCTCCTGACTGGGAGGACTTTCTCGGCATCACGCTGCTCCTCTTCGTCAACTCCGCCATCGGCTTCTACGAGGAGCGCGGCGCCGGAAATGCCGTCAAGGCCCTCATGGACTCCCTCGCGCCCAAGGCCAAAGTCAGACGCTCCGGCACCTGGTCTGAGATCGACTCGGCAGGGCTCGTCCCGGGCGATATGATTTCTTTCAAGATTGGGGATATCGTACCCGCGGATTGCCGCCTAACTGAGGCCGTCAATGTGTCCATGGACGAGGCGGCGCTGACCGGCGAGTCCCTCCCCAAGTCCAAGGAGACCGGCCACTTTTGTTTCTCGTAGGTGCTCAACACTGAGTTTCTTCTCCGTCTCATCTCCCCTTTCAGAGGTTCCATCTGCAAGCAGGGCGAGGCCGAGGGCGTAGTGATTTCCACCGGCGCGAATACCTTTTTCGGACGCACGACTTCACTTGTCGGAGCCGCAGACGACTCTACGGGGCATCTGCAGATGATTCTGGCTCAGATCGGGTCCTTCTGCCTCGTCGTGATCGGCATCTTCGTCTTGGTCGAAATCCTGGCTTTTTACGCGGGCTTCGGCTATAGCTACCGCCGTGGCCTCGACAACATCCTCGTGCTCCTCATCGGCGGGATCCCGATCGCGATGCCGACGGTGCTGAGCGTGACGCTCGCTGTGGGCGCCCAGCAGCTCGCCAAGCACAAGGCAATCGTGACGCGCATCACCGCGATCGAGGAACTCGCGGGGGTGACCATCCTCTGTTCGGACAAGACCGGCACACTCACCACGAATAAACTCACCATCGACCGCGAGACGGTCGTCACGTACACGCCGCAGTTCAGTGCGGACGACGTGATCCTGTGTGCGGCGTACGCCTCGCGGACGGAGAACCAGGATGCGATCGACGCGAGCGTCGTGCTGGCGCTGGGTGATGCGAGCCGGGCGCGCGCGGGCATCACCCTGCTGGATTTCAAGCCCTTCAACCCGCACGACAAGCGGACGGAGATCACGTACCGCGAAGAGGCGACGGGGCGTTTGAAGCGAGTGACGAAGGGCATGACGGCCAAGATCATCGAGCTGTGCTCGCGGAACCGTACCGAGGACCTCGAGGACCGACTGGAGGCGGGCGTGAAGGAGTATGCGAAGCGCGGGCTGCGCGCGCTGGCGGTTGCGTACGAGGAAGTGGACGGCGATGACCCGATGGCCGAGGGGAATGGATTCGAGCTGATTGGCCTTCTTGCGATATTCGATCCGCCAAGGGAGGACACGAAGCAGACGATCGAAGATGCGCTTGCGCTTGGGGTCAAGGTCAAGATGGTTACGGGAGACCAGCTGGCGATTGCGAAGGAGACCGGGCGCAGGCTGGGACTGGGTGATCATATGTATCCGGCGAAGGTGCTCAAAGATGGACCAGCGGCGGACTCGCCGTACCGAAACTTGGATCAGTTAATCATGGAAGCAGACGGATTTGCGGGGTACGTGTAATCCGTGTCATGTCGTTGTTGATGTAGTACTCATTGTTTTTGCAGCGTCTTTCCTGAACATAAGTATGACATCGTGAAGCGTCTGCAGGGACTTGGGCATTTGTGTGCTATGACTGGTAGGTGTTCCGTCTTTCTCCTACCTAACATTGTCGCTGATGTGCGCAGGTGACGGTGCCAACGACGCGCCCGCTCTCTCGCGCGCCAACGTCGGTATTGCTGTCGAGGGCGCGACCGACGCCGCTCGTGGCGCAGCCGATATTGTACTCACAGAGCCCGGTCTTTCTACCATCGTCCATGCCATCCGCGGCTCCCGAATCATCTTTCAGCGGATGCGCAACTACTCGATCTACGCCTGCGCCGTCACCATCCGTATCGTCGTCTGTTTTGCCATCCTCGCGTTCGCGTACAGATTCGACTTCCCGCCTTTCATGATCCTCATCATTGCCCTCCTCAACGACGGCACGATCATGACGCTCTCCGTGGATCGCGTGCTGCCCAGCAACATACCGGATAGTTGGGACCTCGCCGAGATTTTTAGCTATGCGGTCGCGTACGGGCTGTACCTCACCCTGTCGACGTACGCTCTCTTTCTTTTTCATCTTCGTGTATATGCTGATGGTGTGCCTTACCAGTGTGAGCTTTGTGGTAATCATCCTTAAAACCACCTTCTTCCAGGACAAGTTTGGTGTCACACTCGGCACCTTCCCGGTACAACCCAATGATTATCAAGTCCATATGGTAGTCTATCTCCAGGTTATTGTACATATTAGGCATTATTCCACCCGAGTACTGACCGCATGTCGCAGGTGGCAATCATCTCACAAGCTCTTATCTTCGTCACCCGGTCGCACGGCTTCTTCTTCATGGAGCGCCCGTCGACCGCACTGCTCGGGGCCTTCTGCATCGCTCAGCTCATCTCGAGTATCATCGCTGCCTACGCCAACTGGGGCTTCACCAAGATTCACGGCATCAGCGGAGGCTGGATCGGTATCGTCTGGGTTTGGGTTCGTGTCTATTCTCTCCTTCTTTCTTTCTTCCACGATTGACGGCCCGTGCAGAATATCGTGTGGTTCATTCCTCTAGATTGGATCAAGTTTGCCATGAAGGCGACGGTAATCAAGGCTCTCCGCGAGCGGCGTCTTGCGCAACAGGCGACGGCATCCCTGACCGTAAACGATGGTGGGCCGATCGCACGCACTCGGTCCCACACATCGATCCACGAGTCTCTTTATTCTAACCGGGTGAACTTCATCCGGCGTGCGGCACGCATAGTGGGTTTAGGCCAGAAGATCTCGGTGAAGCCCGAGGAGTTGCAACGATTCGGCTCGATCCAGGCACACCGTGTTGGTGTTACCCTCGCGAGAAACCCGAGCCGTACGGTTCCTGAATCTTAGACTTATGTTATGATTTAATTCTATGATCTGCGAATTACTATATTCGGGTGGAGACGTAGCATTGTGTGTACTTGTTTTTCCTGGTGAATCAGGCAAAAACCTCGCTGATGATGCACGACCAGCTTTGCCTACATGTCAGATATTCTTTTCTTTTCCAAACTGTCTTCCTCAAAAAATTGCTATTAATAAGCCAGAGGCGCCGCGGCAAAGCGGTCCGGAGGAATCGCCACGATGTGATCGCCGCTCATTCTGCACTCTCCCTTCGCTCTCACTCAGTCTCAGAGTCTCACCGCCAATCCAAGCTAATTTTTGAACACTATGGACTCTTTTATCAAGTACAAAGTGCTAGTGACTGGTTTCGGCGTAAAAGTCCCACTATCCTCCTCATACAGCTGATTTAAATGTCAATCAGCCGTTTGGGACTTTCAAAGAAAACCCATCCTGGTTGGCGGTCAAGACCCTGCATGATACAGTTACCACCACCGCGCCACTCCGCGGGCAACCGCCTAAAGGCGCAAAACCCGATTCGATTCATCTCACTTCCTTGAATATTCCCACCGTGTACTCTGCCGTGCTGACCACCCTTCCGGATCTGCACGCCCAGCCTCCAGTATTACCACCCCTTTACACTCCTCCGACCTCCCGCCCGCCGCCGGAGGACGGCTTTGACCTAATTGTCCACGTTGGTGTAGCGGGTCCAGGGCCCTTGCGTGCCGAGCGCTTGGCACACAAGACGGGCTATGGGCTTCCAGACTACGAGCGCCAAAGTCCCCCAATTATAATTGGCGGAGGCAACTTGCGTGGTTTCGGAAGTCCCCGCTACGGGGACGAGTTTGCAGAGGAACTGTTCACCTCCATTGATGTCGATTCTCTCGTCGGGGACTTGACGAGCGGCCCGGATCCATTGGTAAGTTGCTCTGGCATCGTGATTCTCCTCCGATTAATTCAGCTTCCGCAGTCGTTGGTGACGTCCGACGATCCTGGTCGATTCCTCTGTGATTTCATTTATTATTGCTCGCTTGCCGAGTCGCAACGCGCGGGGCGAGGGACACCAGTTTTATTTATTCACTGTCCGCCCGTTGGACAGAAACTGAGCACCAAGGAAGTGGCGGAGGGTGTTCGTCGGATCATTTCGCATGTGTGTGGGCATCTATAAATGCAGAATGTATTACATATACATTTCACTTTGGTCTAATGTGATGTCTCTTTTTTCCCTCGTAGCTTACGTCTATAGCATGAAGAAATATATCAAGGTTAATGACATCCTCAATTTTAACCGCACATGTCTCCGGTCATTCTGGTTCACTCGCTCTCTTTGCACCCGGGCGATTTCGGCATTCCGACTTCTTGCGGTTAGATCCGAGTCCGCACTCTCACTGGGATTCCTGATATTTATTGAGCGTGTTGACGCGTTCAAACGCCCCACGGGTAGATGGGTCAGCTCGATGAAGCGTCGTAACTCAATTTGCTTATATCCTTGTAGAAATTGAACAGATCACGTGCCTGAAGTTGAAATGTTGAAATTTGGAAACAGCTGCTAAAAGGTGCAGTATCAATTTTTTGGAACAATGTACAGACATTGCAAAATATGTAATTATTATCGTATCCTCTCAGGCCCTAGTATATATTGTCATCTTCAGTCGAGGCCGTTGAGGCGCTTCCCATGGCTCTTCGAGGCGATGTACTCCAGGAGGGTAATAACCTCGTCGTCACTGAGGTCCGCGAGCGCGCGCTTGCTCTGCGAGTTCTTCACACTGACATATTTGAGGAGAGTGATAACTTCGTCGTCATCGAGATCAGCCAGCGCTCGTTTGTTGTAGTGAGAGCTAGACCAGTTGTCAAAGGAAGAGATGAATTAGGAGATTATCGCGCCGATCCCCTTCTCCGCAAGAGGAAGAACATCGTTGATGAAGAAGCCACGCTTGCTGTTGGTGTTTTTCTCGCTCAGGTATTTCAGGAGAGTGATAACCTCGTCGTCATCGAGATCTGCGAGGGCACGCTTGCTGCTCTTGGAATCAGACCACGGACCACAAATGTAGACGAAAGGAAGGACTGGCCTGAAGAGCTTGGAGATTATCGCGCCCATTCCCTTCTCAGCGAGACTTTCAGCTTCGCTGGTAATGAAGCCACGCTTGCTCTTGATGTTCTTGTCGCTCACGTATTTCAGGAGAGTGATAACCTCGTCGTCATCGAGGTCTGCGAGGGCACGCTTGCTGCTCTTGGAATCAGACCACGGACCACAAATGTAGACGAAAAGGAAGGACTGGCCTGAAGAGCTTGGAGATTATTGCGCCGATTCCCTTCTCAGCGAGACTTTCAACTTCACTGGTAATGAAGCCACGCTTGCTCTTGATGTTCTTGTCGCTCACGTATTTCAGGAGAGTGATAACCTCGTCATTATCGAGGTCTGCGAGGGCACGCTTGCTGCTCTTGGAGTCAGACCAGGGGTCACAGATGTAGACGAAAGGAAGGACTGACCCAAAGAGCTTGGAGATTATCGCGCCGATTCCCTTCGCAGCAAGACTTTCGACTTCGTTGGTAATGAAGCCACGATCCCCAATGCGGCCGAGAGCACTCTTGATCAAGCTCTCGATGGACTGTTCGCCGGCGCCGGCGAGCTTGCTGAGGAGCGATCCGAGGAGACCACGCGCCTCAATGTCACCGCTAAAACATCGAGATGAAATGGGAGCCAGGATATATTACTAGGTCTAGTACTCACTCAGCCGGTGCCCCAGCGGGAAGGCCGGAATCATCCACGTCGGTAGGCACGGGGAGACTACAAATATCAAGATGAGATGCGAGCAAGAATATACCAGGTCTACTCACTCCGACTCGGCTGGCTGGCCAGCGGGGAGAGTTTGGGTGTCGCTGGAAGGGAGGGAACTACATATATAAATCAACGACGAAATAAGAGTGGCAATACACTAGCTTGACTTACGCATCGGGCACGCTGGCAGCGGGAGCCCCATCCGGAAGAACTGAAACGGGCACCGGTGCAGGGGTAGCACCTATAGAAGGCGCGCCAGCGGTGAGAGTGGTAACAGGCATCGGAGCGGGCGCCACACCTAGAGAGGTCGCCCCCTGCCGATGTCGCGAGCACCGAGAGCACTCTTGAGGAGGTCCTCGAGGGTCTGCTCGCCGCCCGCGAAGAGCTTGCTCCGGAGATCTTTGAGAGCGCCGCGTGCCTCAAGGTCACGACCTGCGATATTGCTTCCGACGAGAGCGTTCTTGATAAGGCCCTCGATGGTCTGTTCACCGCCCGAGACGAGCTTGCTGAGGAGAGCTCCGAGGAAACCACGCGCCTCAAGGTCACGACTGAAAATTAATGAAATCAGATGGGATGAGAGCAGCGCATACTAGGTCTACTTACGCAGAGGGCACATTCTGGCCTTTACCCAGGATGGCAAAGAGGCCGGCGAGAGCGTCGTCGGTAAGGACACCCGAATCCGAACTAGGCGAAGGGGCTCCCTTGGAGAGGCGTGCCTCGACCTTCACGGGTGCAGCAAACGCGGGGGGCGCAATAACCAAGAGTACGATAGAAGCAACGATGGATTTCGAGTACATGGCGGGCAAAAAATTGAGGGCGTTTGAACGGGGTAGCTGGTGAAAGGAAAGTCAAAGGATGAGACTGTAGAACGAAAGTCGAAGGACTGGGCGGCTGTCAGTAATGACAGAGATACGAGGAGCGCGACACTTACTACACAGTATCTGAGAGAGCGAAAGAAAGAGAAGCTGAAGAAAGGGAAAGTCCATTTGTGGTTTTTATACGGTACGCTGATGATTTGCCAAGGCTAGGCCAAGAATCAAGTCAACAGCCATCAAAAAGCGTAATTGTAAACCACTCGGAGAAATGTTGTGTTTCACGCAGTACTCGGATAAAGCATTCGAAAAAATAAGGTTCAGGCCAAGTTCAGGCCCAATCGAAGATGAAAGTGAATCATTGAAACCCCCGCCCGAAGTAAATCCTTGCCCAATAGAACGATAGGTTTGGAGGGGGAGCGTTTTTGAGTTGGGACTGAGAGCGTTCGTCCCGAGTCGCGGGACATCAGGATACGTAATGCATCAACTCAAGTTGTATATGGTGCCACCCAAGTACCACCTAGAGTCTGACAGCGACGACGCGTATATGAGCTGAGGTTGAACCTGGTTCAACTGATAGGAAGTGGTTGACATAACACCATGTTCCAGCGTCCGTAACAGTGGGAGCAAGTGAGAAAGTGCGCTCTGGTCTCGAACAGTAACGTAGCTTGCCGGCGGCTAGATTTGGCTCGACAAGTAGATAGAGGTTCAACTCCCGTATGTCCCAGTATTTGGAAAATGTCAAGCCCAATCGCATCCCTGAATCCAGCCCACAGACCGACAGAAATTCATATAACACAGAGAGCATCGCTGAAGTTGGACTTAAGAGGCTCGAACCTGTAGAGTCTTGAAGGAATCAAGTAGCGCTGCGAGTCAGTGTCAGACTCAGTGAGGAAGAGTTTGACGTAGTGTTTGGCAACGGTTTGGAATCCAAACAAGGCGCAAACAAAGCCTACTTGTAGGTTCGGTACAAGCCCGTTCTGACGAAGCCGCGCGATGCCGAGCGAACAAATAGACCAAACATCAAAACAAATATGCCACGCGGGCTTTCGTCAGAAGGGGCTTGCTTCAAAGTCCGGAAATTCAGGGGGTTGACAATCGCCCTGTAGCGACCCAACGCGGCCTCTGTGCCTTGGGGTCATTTGGGAGAAGTTTTAGTTTATTAACATGGCTATGATTTCGTTCTATGGTACATGATAATACATTGAGAAATCATCGAGTTCCGAGGGGTGCAAGAGGCGCGAAAACACCCTTTTTTTGTGAAGCCTTAGAAATATTTATTTTTCACCAGTTTTTTCAGATATTTCATTTGAAGCTGCCCATTGCATATGGCTTTCAGAATCATGTACACTCAAGGCGATATGTGTCCTGTGCTTTGAGGTATTCGACATTCGCTCCTGAAATCAGTGCCCTGTCACACTCTGTGACCGCTGTTCCACTGTCACGCAAAAGGCGAAAATATTTACTCCCCAGCATGTACGCCGTCATAAATTGTATTTTTGCTTTAGACAGAATCCTATGCATCTATCCAGTAGCCTCTGTCCAGAATATGGGGTATCTCTGCATCAAAAAGACGGTTTAGCTGAGATTAAGGTGACTCACTCCTTGATGCCAATTCCGTCTGAACTGTGATTAAAGAGACGTTAAAACATCTTCAGGCTTCCAGCAATGCGTCCCGGGTCGTATTAATGTCACTTTCTTGGCAGAAAAGCTGTGTCCTTAGGCTAGGCAGCCAACTAATGTATAAACACTGCAGGGTAGAAAGTCCAGATATTCAGACATTTTAAAACCCCAAATTTGACGCGTCCAAACGCGAATTTTATCTCAGGGAACATGTTTTTGTGCTCCAAATGTGATTCACCTACCTGTTGGTTGAGCACAAGACGCGTCGAGACTGTGATGTGGGGTGTGACATGCCGTGACATCGAGCACTCACGACATCATAATACCTGCAGCTCAGCCATAAGTGCCCTATTAACTCCAGAAATATTCATGGGGACTTTTGAGGTGCCTATAAACATTCCTTAACGCGAGGTCCAATCAAAATTATTGTCTCCTGGACCTCCAGAAGATGAATTCTAAAAATGTCCGAGCTTTGGATCATCACACAGCTTTGAAGACAAAAACATACTCAGAAACCAGGGCAATTGTGCAGTAGCATGCCTCATGATATAATTTCGAATTTAAAAAATACAGCTAAGGGTTTGAGCCGATACTGAGCAAGCTAGAAAATGTTTTGCAAGTCCTTTGTTTGGCGGACTTTGAAGCAAGCCCCTTCAAGAAGGTCCCGGCGCGCGGCCGGAATCGCAGGCTTGTTCCGAACCTAGCCTACTTGTACATTTCTCTCACTCAAGTCTCAAAGCAACTAGGAAATCTGTCCAGAGAGAAACTCCAAAGCGTGTTTAGGCGGTTCGTCAAGCCCTAAGTCTGGATTGACTGGTTTCCTCGGGCAGCTGATAATTCTGTTACAATGACTCGTCCTCGATTCGAACCGTCGCCATGCTCCGATTCGTTGACAATCCCGGCTCTCGCCTCTTCGTGGATACCTTTAATATTTGCGCCCGCTGATTTTCCGATTGAAATTGTGTGTTTCTAACGAGCATCCTGGCATTCTATTGATCCATCCCTAATTCAGTCATAGTTTGAAACCGCTGTTTCGCAATTAATTCACCACCCAGAGTACAACTCTACGCTGATCCTGAGGACCGAAATCCTCGCCGACACCACTTCTGATTTTCCGGCGCTTATTCCTGCCTGGGATGGTGTCGTACCACTCCGGAACGTTCATCGACGCCTCCTCCCTCGCCGACCAGAACGTGATGCCGCATTGGAACAGCACTGTACTCTATATGGCCCTAATTCTGTCGCAGATACTCTGATCCTCACTCCAATCATTCCCGCTGGTGGTTCTCTCCCGTACTATCACCCTGCTGTCTCACACCTTGCATTCCGCTACATCGCAACTAGCCCTCCCACCATCCGTATTGAGGTCGTTCTGCTGTCAAAAGAGGAGAGTCTCATAGAACCGGGATCGCGGATATACCGGACGGGCCTCTCGCTCCTTGACGCGCTGCATCGCTACGGTTGGGGTGCCCTCACAAACTACAGGAAGCGTGTGCAGCATGACTGTATTGTGCCCCGCGAGCCTTACCAAGACTTGTATCTTATCATGCGAGAACGCTTCAAAGGCCTCGTGGATACCTGGGTAGAAAATACGGACCCGCTAAAACATGTCTTCGAAGTGAGTTCGTAGCTCTGGCGCTAGTGCCCACCTCAATAAACCTGTCAGGACATTGGCATCGCCACATTCTTGATCCTGCTTTGGAGAGACACCTATCCCGCATCCCCCGCCTCAGATATCCCTCCGAACGAGCCTTGGCGCTGCTGGGGTCGCCCGCCGGAGGGTTCCTCGATTTTGGGTGCGCTGCTCGAGTCCATCTTCTCTTGTCGACTAATGAGCCGTAGATGCGGTAACGGCCTGCTCACGCACATCCTTCTCTCCTGCGGGTATTCTGGCATTGGCGTCGACCTGCGCGCGCGCGCGTCGTGGCAGACATATCCCACGCACACACAGGCCCAGCTCCGCGTCGATGCCTTCGACCCGCAGACGCTCGCCACTGGTGCCGAGCCCACCATGTACACGACGCCAGGGCAGTTCATCATCGCCAACCACGCGGACGAGCTGACACCGTGGGCGCCTCTCCTCGCGACCCGTGCGCGTGCGAGTGGCTTCCTCAGCATCCCGTGCTGCTCGTGGGCGTTCGACGCGCGCTTCGAGCGCGGGAAGAAAGGCACGGCGGGGCAGTTTGCAGGGACGAGCGGCGATGAGCTGTCGGCGCTCGTGGAGACGCTGAACCTTGGGGCGGACAACGGGAACACGTCGGGGTACGCGCAGTACCGCATCTGGCTTGCGCAGCTCCATCGGCATTGCGGATGGGAGGTCGAGTGTGAGGTGTTGCGAATTCCGAGCACACGCAATTGGGCGCTTGTAGGTAGGTTGTGTGGCAACTCCGTTTACTATGTACTCATCCTAACCAGGTAGACGAAAGACGGGTGGCGACGAGGAAGCGCAGGCGAACGTCGATGCCATCCTACAAAGCGTATGGGATCGGGGAATATTCAAGACGCGTACGCCCGAAGGCAAAGCGGGGAGGGATCATTAACTTTACTGTACGTACCTGTATCGGAGCGACGGCCTGCATCACGGTCACGGTAGGGTCACTGTATTGCTTGTTTTTTGCGCAGTCCTGATGACGATCGGCCGTTTGCCTTGGAAAAAAATGTAACAGCGAAAAAGAAATCCTGAAAATCTATTTGAGGTTGAATATCAGCTAGAATACCTTGTCGACCAGTAATTTCAGGAGCGGATTATTCGAAATGCCACAATCATGCCGCGAAAAAAAATGCATGGCTGCCTCTTTTTGCGAGGGTTACGACCACAGTAGGCTCCGTTGCCTAAAAAGAAGCAAAGGCCTGCGTCAAGGTCCACTGACTTCATTACCAGTTTACTTGTTTGGCCCCGCTCTTTGTTTCAAACAACCGCTACTGACCCAAAAAGGCAATTTAAGATAACGTAATCGGATACAACAAAATGTAACGGCCTCAACAAAAGTCCACGAATTTATAGGCAAAGTTCTGTTTACCTGGGTTAAGTAGGCTTTCAGTTAAATAGCAAATAAAGAAACGAGTGTGGTGCGAATTAAAAGAATAATAATCTGAACCGTAACGAACAAAATTAAATAAACGTAAAGAGGGGCGTCGAGATAAACGGCCATAACATGATATTCGGTTACAGCTGGTCGGGTGTGAGCCCATCGTAGATCGGGCAGAGTTGCTGCCAAGAGCCTGGACAGAGTATTTAGCAGCCGCAGAATGATAAAATATGTCTACTACTTACTTGGAACGACCTCTTTGGAGGCGGTCTTCGTGTCCTCGGCGAAAACAACAGCGAGACCACTGGGTCGCGTTAGCCCGCTGAGGACAGCATGGAAAAAAAGCAAAACTCACATATCCAAGTGAAAGTCGATGTGGCTGCGTCGATGTTAGGAATGGTATTCAACTAATGAAAATGTGATGCATACCAATGGAGGAACCAGGGTCCAGCGTTGTCGGTCACGAATCTGTAAGCGATGAGCATTCGTCAAGCCAAGGGGTATCATGAGATTACTCACCTGAAGGTGACGTTGTCGCCAGGGAAACCTGGATGATTGTGAGTCGGAGCTTGGCAAATCACTCAGTTGGGCTTACCAGTGTTTACCACGTCACGGATAACCGGATTTTCGAAGTTGTAGTCACTGGAGCCCGCACTCCGGATAACAAAGAAGTTGTGCTGTATATGGTGGATTAGTAAGAGAAGGCGATAGAATTCAACGAAGGTATACGTACGCCGTGCAAGTGGAAAGGATGGGGTGCGGCGGGATCACTGCTACCAGGAATACTAACCTAGTGGGATTTTGAGTGAACAGGATCCTTCCCTTATGAAACACGGATGCTAACCTCGATGACCTTGTTAGGGGGCAAAGAAAAGTAGCTTCCAGAGGGCAAGAGGTCTTGGGCGAGCTGGGCACCGCTGAGAATTTGCAGGAGGGCGGGTGCTGCAGGGGGGAAGAACGACTGTATGAAATAGTGTGAGCGCTTGTGCTAGTAAATTGATGGAAGGTGTACATTGCCATTCAACGAGTACCGAATGGTCGAAAAATCGAGCGCGATATTCAGGTTGATCAACACGTCGGCGCCGCCAACCCTGGGAAGGCCAGGTACATGAGAAGCTGTGAAGGGATGGAGGTTTGTCTCGAGAAGTGGTTTGGTGCTCGGTGTGTTCGTCGTCGTGGGATCGGAGTTTGGCGCGCCAATGTACCTGAGAATAGCCGAGTTGACACCACCGGTGAAGCTGGTGTCGCCGAAATTGGGAACACTCCTGACCCAGTAGTTGTTGATCTTCTTGTTTGCCTTCAATACAAACGAGTAGCGTTGACCAGCACTGTCTGCGGTTCGTCGGATGGCATAGTCTGAAAGGGATGGCTCACTGGATTTGGATGGAGTCGACCTGGATGGGCTGGGTGGAAACTCCGTCAGCCTCAATGACCGTCATAGTGTGGTTATCGATGCTGCGTGGAGGCATCAATTACAGAACTAACAAGTAGATGTCGAGGATGGATACCTGAAAACGAAGTTGGGCTCGCACGACATCGAGATCAATCGGAATCGATACTACGAGAGTGTTAATGGCTAAGGGATACTGTACGCGTGTTGAAGCTCACACGTAAACCGTAGGTAACGGAGATGACCGAAAGTGGGGATGCGGGCTGAATGCCGTTTGGTCAGTCAAAGATAGGGGGTAAGGAAATACAACTCACTCCGCCAGCAAAGCGTCCTTTCCCGTTGATTGTGTTCGTAGTAAAGAGGAAGGGGTTCGCCGCATTTTTCGCGGGGACATGGAACCTCAGGTAAAATAAGCTCCTGACATGCGACCAAAGAAACAAAAATACCAGTCTGCGAGCGAGATTATCGTAGTGAGGTCGTCCACGTCCTACGTGCCCGGCCACAATTGAGATCGCAGTTCGCACAAAGTAAAGAGTTGCGACGTACGTAAAGGGACTATAGAGGGAGCGCATGAGAGATATCTTCAAAAAGTAAAATAAAATAAAATAAAAACCTTGTGTGGATCATTAGGATCATAAACTATTGAGGCAAAAAAGGTCAGTACTGCTATTTTTTCAAAACCCTAGTTGACACCTACTAATCAAAGGACCACGCAGTCCATCACAGTACTGTGTCGCTGCAAAAATGATCAGCTCCGGCGGTAAACTCCGGCGAAGAGATCACACACATAAATGCGAGTGGTACCAAAACGTGCTAGAAAATTGTTAGAGAGAAATACACGGACAAGGAATGTGGCCTACCCTGCCTGTAAAGAAAGACAATTCACCGCAGTCATTCACTTGAGAGATCTCACATACCTGCCTGTAACTGTAGTGAGCCACTTTATAACGGGGTAGAAAGTGGACGGAACTTACCCGGATGGTGTAAAGTCGTAAAGGAAAGAATGGTTGGCGGCGATGGGACATTCTATAGCCGCATTTTAGAAAGAGAAAAAAATTGTTGGGTGGGACACACGGGTAACGAAGGAAGTTCTAACAAGCACATTGACGTTAGAATAAACCAGGTCTGAAATGAGAACATACCCGTCCGCCCAGCTCGTGTTATCTTGAAAAACACCATGCCAGTGCTGAATGATCCGGTTAGCGTTAAAGTTAGTCCAGTGTGATCTGAGCCCACTTACGATAGAGGTGCTCCGGAGCATTGTGTCGTCGGTCAAAGCGTCGACAACATTGATTAAAAGTCTTTGCCCCTGATGATCGAGTTCAGATTTTCAGATGAGAGTTCGGCCTATCAAAGGTGTGCGCACCTTGGTGGAGGTAATTGGTGTTCCAGGAAAAGTACCTCCAGCCAACACAGCTCTGAAATCAGTGAGTCCATCGTCTGTCTTTGATGATGCGTTGCGTACGATCGAGGGAACCCATCCAGGTTTATATTATCATTTATGATGCGGAGACTCTTAACACTTCCAGGGCCAGTGACCGTGGCGGCGTAACAGTTAGAGAGCAAAGAAAGGGCGAAGAAAGCAGCAAAACCCATGTTGTTGAGAATGAATGGGAAACCAGAAAAAGACCGAAGCTGCCACAGATCACCTAGTCCCTCTTATAGAACTTCATGCGAAGCATCACGAAACATCTTCAGGTCAACTTGAAACTCGTATGATCACGGCTGTCGACGATCTCACCCATATCCCCGGCGCTCGCTTCCAAGCGCTTTGGCCGCACAAGCGAGACGTCCGTAGACAATCTGTTGCCACTTCGGCCTACTCCGGCCTACACCGTGATGCCTTTTATACTTCCATTATGCAACGAAAGTCATGGACAAGCTCGAGGCAAATGCAGGGTTAGTAAATCTTGACCAACCAAAGGCCATAGCAGGTCATAAGGAAGTCGCGCAAATAAGCCTCAAAGTCCCTTGAATTGTCGCCGGAAATGTTGAAAGCTTGTCGAGTTGGAAGCTTGGAAGCGTTCTGCCCCTGTCAATCACGATGTCACTGCCACAGATCTGTCTAATCACTCCTGCCTTCCCGAGTTCGTCGTTATCAGTGTCCCCATGCGGCCCGCCCATAAGCACGGGTGGAAAGCTCACTGGCAGCGTGGCATGTAAATATTCACCGCCCGCAATGACTCGTTGACAGCAGAAGAAAATTTTCAAAGTCTCATTGGCCTTACGAAGTTGGAATAATATTGCTCGAAACTTTTGAGCTCAATTGTAAGCCGGTATAAATCTGGATAAATTCGGATTAACCAGCTCAATCTCCTTTCGGACCGGCTGAACCCGCCAGGTTCAACCTGCACCAAATGGACATCGTCCTTTCAATCATTTCTCGACAAAAGCCGACGTTGAGTCGGCTACTATAAACGAGGTCGATCCCCTTTGTGCGCAAATTTCATTTGTTCACTAATATTTTCTCCACAGGGATGGTTTCCAAATTGATGTTGAACTAGACCCAGCGCTGAAATTTTTTTCTAGTCCTTCCGTATATTTCTTCTTTGCGGATGCAGCCCATTGCAAGAGAAGGAGTGTCCAGGAACCAGAAGGCGCACTACTACCCACTACATACGTCCACAGAACTGACGTGGTTCCTGAGGCGGCGACTGGCAGGCTGATCCGAGTGAGCTGGATTATCTGAGCACCGCGGAGGAACATGTGCCCGCTGAAAGGAAAAACGAAACGAAACTCCGAGACCCGAATTCCGAGCCCGTAAGCTTGTGCCCCGCCGGACCCCGCAAAGATGAAGCGTTTCAAACAACGTTGGGCGGGCGGGTTGATTTTTATCAGCAACCACCCAAATATTTTTTACACTCTGGAATTCCACCGACTCTTACCAAGAGACACCGTGGTCAATGGGGAACTCCTAAATTTATCCTGTTTTGCCTGCCAGTAAATGAGGATAGACCAACTCTGTTTCGTCTCATTTAGCGGGAGCGGTCTTGTTTGGACCCGAGTTGCATCCGGTGGTTAAATTGGCGCCCTTGTGCTGGATTTCACGGTAAGCCAAACATGCGGGCAGGCCGCCTAGACAACGGGCGCATGAACATCTGTCTATATCTCGACGGACCTCGGCCCAGGGACAAAGTCTATCTTCGGGCCCACGGAACGCAACCGCAACGAATGCCACACGGATGCCACCTGGATGTGTCAAGTGCCCGTCTATCCTAGGAAATATTGGAGACCTGACGAAATGATCCCCCCAGTTGGACGGGGAGGGGACTCGGCGATACTACTCAGACTAGGAAAACATTTCCCTTCTTTGCCATGTGCCCTATAAACACCACCAAAAAAAACACAAGTACTGGAAACGACAATCTTTCGCTAGAGTCGACCAAACCCTTGAAGACGAGACGGAAAAATACGAAGCCCAAATCTCGCCCAGCTCTCTCGCGCAACCTGCTCGACTTTTCCTGCCAAACTAACCCCAGTGTCTGACGGACGGACGGCCATATTCTCGACGTCGTATCCCTTTAATTGGCAGCTCTCGATGAATGCATTTGGCGGACCCTGGTGTTGCTGACCACCGGTGGGCAGAACAGCTGACGGGGACGTAGAGCTGTAGGAATGACCTGCCGTGGGGGTGCGTAGAGCCATGGGCTGTTGGTGGTGGCCGAGCTGAAAGTGCGCAGGACGACGCGCTGGGAAATTATCTCCTCATTCAAATTAGCTATATTGTCATGTTGGAAGGAGAGGCCGGTACCGTTTGGCTACTCCTCTGTCGGCCAGTCGAAGGAGTGGTGGAGTGAGGAAGTATTACAGATTCTCCCATGTTGATCCCCCATGGAAATCGTCTGGCGAGACGCTGCAGCGAGATGACTGAGGTTCTGGAGTCGACCATCTAAGATTGGTAAGCTCAACGGATTCATTACCGAAGACAGTCGACGACGTACAACGAGCTCCTTTCTTGAAGGACCCAATGAGGATCGAGGGGCCAGCAGTGACTGTAAGGTAGAGTGACATTGGGTACGATGGTAAGGAGATGATAGTTGTTGAAGAGAACAAGATTGAATGAGTGGCTGACAAGATCGGGCTGAATATGGGGGGGGGGCGGTAGCTGACTTTTGCTGACTCGCAAGACTGAGGTTTAAAGACGCGGGTTTGAGGTATTTTCTGCCATATCCCTGGAACTACATGAGTAAACGCGAGTTGGCACAGTCTTCACGGAATATCCCGTGACCGCGTCCAAAGCCATCACCGCCGATTCACATGATCATCTGTGGCAGTGTTTGTTTGGCAGCGGCTTTGCCTATAAATTTCTACTTTTTTTTCTGGATTGCGATGTCTCGACTTCTCATCCAGAATCTCCCTGTGTATGTGACTCCTGCACGGCTCCGGGAACATTTCGAGCAGAAAGCCGGACCAGGGGGTATCATAACCGACGCCAAGGTCGCTCTGAAGCAAGATGGCACCTCTCGACGTTTTGGATTTATTGGATACAAGACGGAGAAGCAGGCACTAACCGCGAAGGAATGGTTTCATCGGACCTTCATAGACTCGACGAAAATCAAAGTCGATGTCATCGAGGTGAGCAGCTTTGCTTCGAGCAGGAAATATTTATTTAATGCGTTGCAAGTAGGGAGCGAAAGATGCTCCTGCACCTCGGCCGAATAAACGTCCACGACTTGGTCCGGCGCCGAATGAGGTGCCTACGCCGCCTTCCAATGCTCCTCCACCACCTCCCAAGCTGTCAAACGATTCACAACTTGACGAATACATTGAAGTCATGCAACCTCGGGGGAACAAGGGCCGAACTTGGGCCAACGAAGCTGCGCCTACGGTCCCGGTGGAGATTCTCCCAGACGCTGCGCCTACGAATGAGAACGCCGAGCCTTTACGTGAAGAAGGTCTTTCAGATTTGGATTGGATGAAGCGGCGAATGTCCAAGAACGTCGATGTCGTGGAGAAGGCTTTCGAACAGTCGGATGACGAGGATGCCGACCCACTCCCTGTTTGTATTTTTTCACCTGATTGTGAGGCTCGTAGCTAATTGTTCCTTTCTAGTCGACGCTCCCTCCCGTAATGCCTCCTGCGGAACTTCCTCAGGACCCGACGAAGGAGACTATCCTCCAGACCTCTCGCTTATTTGTTCGGAATTTGACATTTTCGTGCACGGATGCAGATCTTGTCGAATTTTTCTCGCCGTTTGGGGAAATCTCTCAGGTGAGCACACTTGTCCTGTTTTAAATACTTGTCCAACATGTTGGGCTTTGGCAACGATGACAAAACACATAGGGACATCAGACCTTCGGGCATGTTGATCCTCTGGAATCCGATAGTAGAAATATATTCTGAGCTTTCCATTATTTTTCTCGTCTCCCTCTCTCCCTTCAACGGACTAACTTGTTCTTGTCTAGGTAAATTTCACGATCCTTTATACTCTTTCAAGATGCAAAAAACACATAGGGACATCAGACCTTCGGGAATGTTGATCCTCAGGGAAACCGATAGTAGAAATAATATTCTGACTCTTTGATCTCGTCCTCCAAGTTGACGAACCAGTGCTAACGATTTCTCATCTCGCAGGTTCATATACCGCTCGACCCTGCGTCCAAGCAATCCAAAGGCGTAGCTTATGTGACTTTCACCCAAGCAGCCGATGCACTTGCGGCATTTGAAAGTCTCGATCGCAAGTCTTTCCAAGGCCGGCTCATCCACATCCTCGCTGCGGTAGATCGCAAACCGAAGTTTGAGATCGAGGAGGGCGAGGGCCGGAAAAAGACGGTCAAGAACGAAAAGAATGCGCAACGCAAAGCAGCTGCTGGGAAGGAATTTAACTGGAGCATGCTCTACATGAATGTAAGCCCATGCACTTCCGCGAGACTGATGGTTCTGACCCTCGCTCTTTTCGTAGAGTGACGCTGTGGCGTCGTCCATCGCTGACCGCATGCGGATTTCGAAGTCAGAGATCCTTAACCCAGAGGGGTCGACAATGCCGCCGTCAAGCTCGCTCTCGCAGAAACGCACATCATCCAAGAGACTAAGACGTACTTGGAATCGCAGGGCGTCCTTCTCGACGCCTTTTCTGCCCGCGCACGATCCGACACCATCATCCTGGTGAAGAACATCCCGTACGGCACGACGGCGGAGCAAATCCGCGAGCTGTTTGAGCCTCACGGCACGCTGGCGCGTGTGCTCGTCCCGCCCGCGGGGACTATGGCCGTCGTAGAATTTGCGCGCGCGGACGAAGCAGGGGCGGCCTTCCGCGCTATTGCGTACCGGCGACTCGGCAACTCCGTCGTGTACCTGGAGAAGGGTCCCTCGGGGATGTTTGGGAATGGACCCGTCGGCGAGACGGTCGATAGCACGGGCGCACACGTGGTTAAGATTGCGGAGCAGGCGGTCGGCGAGGGCGAGGAAGAGGAGCCGGCATTGGGTGCAGGGACGACGCTCTTCGTGAAGAATTTGTCGTTCGCGACCTCGATGGAGCGGTTGACGCAGGTGTTTGGGAACCTGCCTTCGTTCTCTTTCGCGCGGGTTCAGACCAAGCCCGACCCGAAGCGCCCCGACGGACGGCTGAGCATGGGTTATGGGTTTGTTGGTTTCAAGGATGTGGAGTGTGCGAAGAAGGCGATCAAGAGCATGCAGGGTTTCGTGTTGGACGGACACGCATTACACGTGAAGTTTGCTGGGAGAGGCGCGGAGGAGACGGAGAAAGGGAAGGGCGGTGCCGCCGCTAAAAGCAGAACGACCAAGATGATTGTTAAGAATGTGCCTTTCGAGGCGACGAAGAAGGATATACGGGAACTTTTCAGGTGTGCATGGTCTGATTTGTGTCTATCTTTGTCGCTCATGTATTCCAGCTCACACGGCCACCTCAAGTCTGTACGCCTCCCCAAGAAGTTCGACTCGCGAACTCGTGGGTTTGCGTTCCTCGACTTTGTGTCCAGGCACGAGGCCGAAAATGCTTATGCTGCTCTCCGTCACACGCATTTGCTTGGAAGGCATTTAGTATTAGAATGGGCAGAGGAGGCAGAGCAGGACCTGGATGTACTGCGAAAGAAAGCCGGCGTTGGATTCGGGGGAGGGAGGGAGATGCCCGGGAGAAAACGCAAACTAGATTTAGGGCGAAACGGGGAAGAGGATCCCGAGGCACTGGAATAAATATGCTTTCCATTAGTCCGTACTTCGTGCTCGCCGTATCCAGAGTCCCTTGTCAAAGCACGCAAACGATAAGATCTCTACTATATTAATGCTAGCGAGCATATATACTGTTTTGATTGGCTCTATTTTGTCCTGCTCTACATCCTCTTCGTCTTCATCCCGTAACGCATACAATTTCCGCCACAATGTCAAAATCACCATCGGTCAATGAGTGCAGAGATTTCTGTGACTGCAATAGGACTGCACGAACGCTCTAACAAGGAGCGTTAAGGTACACGGAAGGCATCGAGAAAATCCACGGGGTCAAACTTCTCCACTTCCACCCCACTCTCTTGCCAATTTCCCAGAGATAACAGCGCAGGCGAAAGCCTGAGTTTGGGAAGCGCCTGTCTGCGCTGTTTTGAACGCGCCGCATCCTGAAGGGTACGGTACACGTTCTCGACAGCACTCTTCTTCGGGCACAGCGTGACAGTCTTGAGAAGGGGCCATGGTTCCGAAGCTGGACCCAAGATGCCTTTGACGAGGTTTGGTGTGAAGCACTGGTTAATCAGGGATAGAGATGATAGTGCGGGAAACTGTTGAGGAGAGGATGAAATTGTGCCAACTATCGGTAAGAGGTCTGATTCACAAAAACACGGGTTTCTGTCGACAAAGTAGAGGGATGTCAAGGCAGGGAATGAAGAGTGATGGAGCCTTGTCGAATCGAAGAACACAAAAATCTGGTCGCCGTGGGTGCCGTCAATTATTAATTCCGTCACGGCGGGAGTGTCAAAGAGATTGACCACGCTCAACAAGTATTGCTCGTCTTCGTTGTCCAAAACTGATATGTGAAGGAATTTAAGAGATGGGATATGAACCGTTTGGAACACCCAGCTCATGTCGATGCGCAAATGAATCAACAAGGGACATTGTGTCGTGATTGCGACGAGAAAGTCCGGGGTTTCCCACTCCTCAATTCTCCCTAACTCGAGGTGTGTGAGAGGGGCCGTCCACCGAGCTAACGGGAACGCAGTGAGACCGGCCATTTTCATGAAGGTCAGCTTCGGCGTTCCGGACGAGAACAGTTCTATGGGCTGTAGCTCATAGTAAATGTTCTCGTTTATGATCTCGAGGTGCTGCAAAATGGGAGCTGTTATATCGCGGAAGGGGGCCAGTACTTCTTCGGATGCTGTCCTGAGCCTGATACTCAACCGCCATATGCGATCGATGTGGGGGATAATCCGACTGAATTTCTCTGCAATGTTGATCAAAGTCTGCTCCGAGATGACGACGACCGTATGGTGTCGTAAGGCTGCCCATATGTTGCAAGCTCGAGAACGCTCGAGGTAGAGTTTGAGGATTTCAAGCGACCCCTCGTGGTCCAAGTCGGCTTCGACGAGCGTCCACAGCGCAGGTGCGCCGACGATAACTCGCGGAAGCGACGGGAAAGGTGAGACAAAGTCCATTCTGATCTAAAAGTCGTCTGCAAATCCGCGACGCGACCCTCCTGTCCCGCGGCGGCAATGGCTACAAGAAGCTCGTTTGGAAGAGAAAATATTGCGAACGCGGGTGCCTGAGCACTCATCGCGTCGAGGGCTGTCTAGCACCAGGAGATATGTCGGTAATTGCAGGTTACTATGGAAGATTGAAATTTTTTGTTTACTCTTGTCTATTTGAGTGAGCTTCGGCCTCCCGGACCGACTTGGATATCACACTATCAAAACCACACCGACTTGCATTCCTCGGGTACGCGTTGTTCCGGCAACGAACCGCTATTGTCCATCCAGGAACATACGATGAGAGCCCCCACGGTCGAGGAACAATTGACGCGTCACCCAGATCGACGACCCGAAGTTCTGGGCCAGCTCTTATTGTTGAATCGAGTCCGCTTTGGGTGCTTCGGTCTTGTTCGTCCCTACTGAGCTCTTCTTTCCGGGAAAATACTCCATGATGCCTCTGAAGTCGGACTCCTTCCACTGGGTTATCTGCGTTTTCTCAGAGTTCAGAGAAAATAACACGATTTTTAACCCGGTCAACTTATACCGGATTTTGCATTTGGGCCTTGAACGTTCCATAACGTCTATCTAGCTTTCGCGGTCCTCGTCTTCTGTCAATGATAAGAAGATGAAAAGTCTCTCCGAGGCCCACCGGCGCATGCTATCCTTGTTCGACCCCAATCCAAAATACAATAAGCACAATAGCAGGATCACTACCATTTGTGGACCCATTTGATCCCAAGACACATCCTTCCCCTAGAATCCGTAAGCGATACAATTAAAAGCGCGATGAGTCCCAGACAGACCTGTACCCTCCTCCCCTCCGCCGCGGTCCCCCATTCCTCTCACCGACAACAACCATGGAGGACGACCTCAAGCCCTACCTCAGCTCCAACGAGGAGTTGCCTCAATATGTTCGCCGCCGGAATGTTCCTGACGTTCCCGAGGATGTGGACTATATGATGGAACATCTGAACGACCCCAACTTCGACTTGAAAAAACCGCTCGCCAAGCCGATCAGCTTGGAATCCCTCAGGACGACTGACCAGAAGCCCGCTTATGCCCCTTCTGACGTCGACGTCGAGTCAGACAGGTACTCGAGTCCTTCGAGAGCAGGGTCGAGAAATTCTACCGCAATCGAGTTTGACGAGTAGGTTCATTCACGTTCGCCTCGGTCGGCTTCTGAGATCCTCCGCTGCAGTGAATCGCCCTATCCGGAAGTGCGTGCGGCAGTCTCCAGCGTTGACGATCCTTCCATGCCAGTCAATACATTCCGCATGTGAGTATTTTTTCTACTTATATTTCTTCCGATATTCATGTCTTATCAGGTGGTTTTTGGGCATTGTCCTGACGATTCTGCTGGCTGGAATCAATCAAGTATTCGAATATCGGGGTATGTGTCCTGCCGTTCTCCTCCATTCACGATCGTCCTCATCTATGCGTCCAGCTCCGTCCGTATTTATAACCGGGATTGTCGGGCAACTCATTTCGCTCCCAATGGGTAAGAGCTTACAGTGGATCCTCCCGACGAGGCAGTTCAAAACGTTGAACTACGTCTGGTCGTTCAATCCCGGTCCCTTTAATATCAAGGTCGGTTCTTTTCCATAAAACTTTTGGGAGGCGACTAACAGAAGCTTTTCTTTAGGAACACGTCTGCATCACCGTCATGATCAACGTTGCATACATCGGCGCTTATGCCACCGACGTGATCGCCACCCAGCAGATGTACTACAACCAGCAGCTTCCCTGGGCATACCAGATTCTCCTTGTCCTCGGCACACAAGTTTTCGGCTTCTCTCTCGGCGGAATGCTTCGCCAGTACGTCGTCTGGCCGTCTTCCATGATCTGGCCCAGCGCACTGGTCAACTCTGCACTCTTCAACACGCTGCACAAGAACTACGGCAAGCGCGACCGCGGCCACATGACGCGCGAGCGGTTCTTCTTCATCGTCTGCGCCTGCAGCTTTGTCTGGTATTGGGTACCGGGCTACCTGTTCACCGCTCTCAGCGTGTTCAACTGGGTCTGCTGGATTGCGCCGAACAATGTGACGGTCAACGCGCTGTTTGGCTCGCTTACGGGCTTGGGCTACAGTGTTGTAACTTTCGATTGGTCCATGATCTCGTTCATCGGGTCGCCCCTTGTTACGCCGGTGCGTTGAGCTTTTCTCTTGAATTCCGACTTTCATCTGAACGCTTCTATTTTCAGTGGTGGTCCGAAATGAACACAATCGCCTCGGTCATCATTTGCTTCTGGATTGTCGTGCCCATCATGTACTGTAAGTATCTAGCCTTCTCTGCGCGGAACAGCTTTGACGCAGCTGCAACAGTTAAGAATGTCTTCTTCACGGCGTACCTCCCCTTGTCTGCCTACGTTTCCTTCGACAACACCGGCATGCCATACAACATTTCCGCGACCGTCCCGCGACGGTCAGTTCGACCCCGCGCTGTACACCGCCTACTCGCCGATCTCATGACCGCGGCCCTCTGCATGGCCTATTTCGTCTCATTCGCATCGTTCGGCGCGATTTTCACCCACACTTTCCTGTGGTTTGGCGTGATATCGTCCGCCGCTTCCGGTCAAGCTTGAAGGATGAGCGCGACGTCCATTCGCGGTTGATGCAGCGCTATTCGGAGGTTCCTACCTGGTGGTACATCCTCGTCGGCGTCCTGTCGACTATCTTCATCTTCATCGCCATCGAGATCTTCCCCACGCGCCTCCCCATCTGGGCCGCCGCGCTCGCCCTCTTCATCGCCACGATCGCAGCCATCCCGCTCGCCATGCTGCAGGCCATCACCAACCAGCACGTCGCGCTCCAGGTCGTCGAGGAGATGATCGCCGGATACGCGCTTCCCGGGCGTCCCGTCGCCAACATCGTCTTCAAGGCGATCTCGTACACCGGCACTGCGCAGGGCGTCGCATTCGCAGGGGACCTCAAGCTCGGCCACTACATGAAGATCCCGCCTCGCATGATGTTCATCATCCAGCTAGTCGCCGCCGTCATTACCTGCTTCGTCGTCACGATCGTTCAGAGCTGGATGTTCGCCAACGTCGCCGGAATTTGCACGCCGACGCCCCGGACAACTTTGTGTGCCCGTCGACGAACGTCTTCGCAACGGCGTCTCTGACTTGGGGAGGCATCGGGCCTGCCCGCCTCTTCAGCCCTGGCGGCATGTACGTTTCCTTCCTTTCCTTCATCCCGAGCGTCTCTGATATACCTTTTATCCAGGTACAACCCCCTCCTCTACGGCTTCCTCTTCGGTGCCCTCGCCCCCATCCCCTTCTACTACCTCGCCCGGCGCTACCCCCTCTCCTACTGGCGCTACGTCAACATCCCCGTCTTCTGCGGTGGCGTCGGCGCGATCCCTGCCGCGTCCGCATACAACTACGCCGCCTGGGCGCTCACCGGCTTCATCTTCAACTACGTCGTCCGGCGCCGTCATTTCCGCTGGTGGATGCGCTACAACTACATCCTCTCGGCGGGGCTCGATGCGGGCGTCGCGCTGTGCCTCATCGTCATGTTCTTCGCCCTCCAGTACCCCAA